>PVJD01008479.1:0-72168 GCA_004026545.1 Mormoops blainvillei
GGGGCCAGCCCACTCCCATAAGCCAGGGCAGTATGTTTGGGTAAAAGACTGGAAAAAAGAGTCCCTCCAACCCAGATGGGTTGGGCCCTACCTAATACTGTTAACTACCCCCACCGCCTTAAAAGTTTCAGGTATTACCAGAACCAAGGCCGCCGCTGACCCTGAGGAAACCAATCCGGGACCAGAACAGGGACCAGGCTGAATCCCAGCCCTAAAGCTGCGAAGGACCTGCCAAGACGGAGGAGGAGTGGACGGTCGCCTAGCCAACGCAACCTGCCACCATCTCCAGCACTAGACCCCCAAACAGGAGCAGAGGATCCCATTTCTGGGTGCAAAGACAGACGAAATCGCTGTCTTAGTACCCACAGGGGGGAATGTAGAGAGAATCAAACCTAATACCAGAGATGAAATGCTAATTGCCCTGACTTATAATGTAAATGCTTCTCTCCCACCTCTGTAAGCCCTTTTCACGCCAATTGCCCTGACTTATGATGTAAATGTTTCTCTTTTACCTCTGTAAACCCTTTTCGAGCCAAATCTATGCCACGCCTCCCAAGACCCTTACCCCACTTAGCCCAGCATAAAGGGAATGCGGGGCTATTGTTCTGGGCTCAGAATTTGGAGTTTGTCTCCTCTGGGCCCGTGCACGTAAAGATCGTTCTCCTAACCCCTCAGTGTCTGGTTGTTTCATTTTTTCCGTAACAATTATATGCAGATGACATGAAAATCCTACAGTCTCCACCAAAAATCTACTTGACCAACTAAGTGAATTTGACAAAGTAACAGGATACAATGTCAATATTCAAAAGTCAATGACATTCTTTAAACCAACAATGAAGTATCAGAAAGAGAAACTAAGAAAAAAATCCAATTTACTGTAGCAACAAGAAAAATAAATTACCTAGGAATAAATTTAACCAATGATGTAAAAGACCTATACTCAGAAAACTATAGAACACTGAAGAAAGATATTGAGGACTATATAAATAAATGGGAATATATATCATGTTCATGCGTTGGAAGAATTAACATCATTAAAGGTGCATACTACCCAAAGCAATCTATAGATTAGATAACCAATGGCACATTTCACACCTCTACAGCAATTTATTCCAAAATATTATATGAAACAAAAAAAGACACCGAATACTCTTAGCAATCCTGAAAAAGAAGAACAAAGTTGGAGGGATCATAATACCTTATATTAAACTATTCTACAAAGCCACTGTAAACAAGACAGTCTGATTCTGGCATAAGAACACACATAGATCGATGGAACAAAATAGAGAACCCAGAAATAACCCCATGTCTCTATGGTCAATTAATATCTGACAAAGAGGGCACAAGCACACAATGGAGTAAAAACTGTCTCTTCAATAAATGTTTTTGGGAGAACTGGACTGGTACATGCCACAAAAATGAAACCAGACCATCAACTTATACCATACACCAGAATAAACCCAAATTGATCAAGGACATAAATATACATAGTGACACCATAAAAGTTCTAGTGGAAAATAAGCAGTAAAATTTCAGACATCCCACGTAGCAATTTTATTTTTCAGTATGTCTCTTAAGGCAAGAGAAATAAAGGAAATAATAAACAAATGGAACTACTTTGAATTAAAAAAATTCTGCATGGTTAAAAATACCAACATCAAAATGGAAAGGGAAACAACTGTGTGGGAGACATTATTTGCCAATGACATATTGGCAAGGGTTTAATCTCCAGAATATATAAAAAACTCATATTATTCAACACTAGGAAGACAAACAACCCAATTAGAAAATGGGCAAAGGGCCTGACAGACACTTCTCCAAGGAAGACATACACAGGGCCCAGAAGCACATGAGAGGATGCTCTGCATCCCTAGCCATCAGAGAGATGCAAATTAAATCTACCATGAGACATCACCTCACACCTGTCAGAATGTCCATCATTGATAAGACAACAAACAACAAGTGCTAGCAAAATTGTGGAAAAAAGGGAACCTTAGTGGACAACATTATGGAATTTCCACCCAGTGATTCCACTGTTAAAATATACCCTAAGAATCCTAAATCACCAATTCAAAAGAACTTAAGTACCTCTATGTTCATAGCACTGCTGTTTACAATAGCCAAGTGTTGGAAACAGCCTACATGCCCAACAGCAAATGATTGGATCAAAAACCTGGTACATTTATACAATGAAATATTATGCAACAATAAGAAAGGAACTCTTACTTTTTGCAACAGTATGGATAGAAATGGAGAACACTATGCTAAGTGAAATAAGCCAGTCACTGAAAGACAAATACCATATGATCTCACCTATAAGAGAAATATAATGAACAAAATAAACTAATGAGCAAAATAGAACCAGAATTAGAGGCATAAAAAGATAGAACAGACTGACAGTGACCAGAGGGGAGAAGAGGAAGGGATAATGGTAGGAAGAAGGGGAAAGGAATAGTCAAAGAACATATATGAATGAGCCATGGACGTGGACAATAGTGTGTGGATTGACTATGGGAGAGGGGGCTGGGCCGGGCAAAGGAGGGCAATGAAAGAAAAATTGGCACAACTGTAATATAATAACAACAAAAAATCTAAAAAAATAATAATTTTTTAAAAAGTTAAATGCCCCCATAAATTGTAACAAATGTACCATCCTGGAGAATGATGCTGATAATGGGAGGCTATTATGTGAGGATACAGGTTGTATGGGAGATATCTCTGTAACTCCCTCTCAATTTTGCTGTGAACCTAAAACTGCTCTTAAAAAGTTAAGTCTATAAAAATATTAATTAGGTCAAACAGATTGATAATGTTTTGGTTTCCTGTATCCTTATGATTGTCTATCTTTTTTGATTAATTGTATTTTTTTTTGAGCAGTTTCATGTTCACAGCAAAATTGAACGGGAGATATAGAGGTTTCCCATATGATATACCCCCTGCTACCAGATATGCATAGGTTCTCCATTATTAGCATCTACCACCAGAGTGGTACAGTTGAGAATGTCATTTCTTTTCCACTTTTGAAGGATAATTTTGCAAGTTCCTTTTCCCCCCTGCCTACTGGAAGCAGAAAGGTATTTTTCTCATTGTGTGTGTGTGTGTGTGTGTGTGTGTGTGTGTGTGTGTGTGTGTGAGTATATGTGAACCTGGTTAATATCCTACAGGAAAATCCCATAACATTGTGGGGGAGGGGGTGCTATGATTGGGTTTTCTTGGTGTTAGCTGTCAGAGTTGTTGACGTGAAACCTCTATAATTAGCCAATTACAGTTCAGGTTTTCCTACCATGACACTGGTTTCTGGGGCAGTTTCTACTCTTGTCTCCGTTACGGTAAACAGTGACTCCCTGTGTTTACCTGTCTCTACAATCTTAAGGGTAATGGTTTGCCCTGTAGTCTCCCCTATCTTACAGGTCCAAGATAAGTTATTGCTATTTAATTCTAACTTCTTACTTGTTATTAGGATGGAATAGCAAACTATAAGTTCCTTACATGTGGAAACAGAAGCAGGTTGTCTTTTTTTAATCAGTTATTAAATCTAATATCTAATATCTAATCAGAATTAGAGGCATAAAAACATGGAACAGACTGACAGCGACCAGAAGGGAGGAGAGGAAGGGATAATGGTGGGAAGAACAGGAAAGAAATAGTGAAAGAACATGTATGAATGAGCCGTGAACGTGGACAATAGCGTGGGGATTGACTATGGGAGAGGGGACTACCCCAGAAACCAGACAAAGAGAAAGGGAAGTTGAAATGTCTGATTATAACTGTGGATTTAGCTAGACTCATTGCAGGGCTACCAACTTTATTTCTCATACTTTACGGCTCAGTTCTTATGTACCCTAACACTCAACATTGTTAGGTCCTTTTGCTGTAATGACATTTTATCATTATTAAATGACCTTCTTTACTCACAGTATTATTACTTAATCAGGAATTCTACATACTCTGGTACTAATATAGTCCTCTAGATTTCTTTAGTGTTAGCATAATATATTTTTACATCCTTTTATAATGTATATAATTATGTCTTCATATGTAAAATATGTTTTCTTATAAGCAGCATATGTAGGAGTCTTACTGTTTTACCCAAATCATAGTTTCTTTTTCAACTTACCAGTTAATCAACTTTTATATTGCTTCTTATAAGGGAATATCAAAAATAAAACTACCAGGGCAATTCACATGCAAGTCTTTTATAGATGTGTTCATTTTCTTTCCCTAAGGTAATTACCAGTGAATGGTGTTTCTAAGTCTTATAGGATGGATATTTTAAAATTTTAAGTATCTTCTAAACAGTCTTCTAAAGTGCTTGTATTATTTTACACTCCTACCATCAAGGTATGAAAGTTCTAGTTACTGCAAAGTCTGCTGAAATGTCATCTTTCATTATCTTTTTTTATTTCATTTTATTTTAAGCAATTTCTGTGTATAAAAAGCAACATCTTGATGTGGATTTAACTTGCATTTCCCTAATTTTGAGCACTTTTCTATGCTTATTTTACATTTTCAGCCCCTTAGTTACATGTCATATATATTTTATGTAAATTAAGAAAAATTAAAAATATTATATTTTTATCTACACGTTTACAGTTTCTGATTTTTTTATTCCATCAAGTACATCTAATTTTCAATCCATTACCATTATTCTTGAGCCTGAATTATTTTTTACCTTTCTTCCATAGTGTTAATCTATTACACCAAATGCTCTCATTTTTCATTTATATGAAAATGTCTTCATTTTGTCTTAATTTTTTTTTAAGATTTTATTTATTTATTTTTAGAGAGAGGGGAATGGAGGGAGAAATAGAGGGAAACATTAATGTGTGGTTGCCACTCACATGCCCCCTACTGGGGACCTGGCCTGCAACCCAGGCATGTGCCCTGACTGGGAATCGAACTGGCAACCCTTTACTTTGCAATCTGGCTCTAAATCCACTGAGCCATGCCAGTCAGGGCTGTCTTAATGGTTAAAGGACATTTTTACTGGTTTAGCATTTCCTTTTCTATTCAGCAATTAAAATGATTTTTAATTGATTTAAATACCTGTTATTGTTTCTGAATAAAAGTAATCCATCATTTCTGTCATTGTTCCAATTTCTGTTCTTAATTTTTGAATTTTTTATTCCAAATGTTTTTATTAAATATAAATATAAATATTTATCTCTTCAGAATGTTGTTTGATAATCTTCTTCTATTTTAAAGTTGATTATTTAAGGACAATATTTATTAGTTGCAGTGCCTCAATTAGCATATTCTATTCTCTTTTCATGGTGACTTTGTATGAAGTTGGTCTGGGTATTTTGTCTGTTCCTTGGAATTTTGTGTATTGTCTTACTTCAAGGTATCTTCTTATACCGATCAATAAAATTAAGATAGTTTTTCCTTTATTTTTATTTTTATTGTATATTTTCATTACCATTTGTAGGCAATTGACTAGTTTTGTTTCTCTTTTGTTTTTTGCAAGATAATTTCCTTCTCTTGGACCCTTCTTCCTATTGTGATAATATTGTTCTATTGATTTGAACAAAATTATTTTAAAATGATATAAAACAGTATATTAATTTTAATCCTTCAATAAAATAACTTAAATATGGAAACTTTTAGATTTCAGGAAGAGTATTATTGGTTAAGGGAATGACTAACACAGGGTAAAGATGAAATTTAGAATATCTTATATCTAATAATAAATGAAAACTATGCACACCCTCTAATCAATACCCCTATCTTTGGTTATATTACAGGAATTAGCAGCAAAATAAAAATCCATGCAGCCAAAGAAATAAATGGTTTACCAAGGGGAACTTAAAATTGAAGACTGAAATGAAAAATAGTAGGAACAATGAATTTTGAAGATATAATTTATACATAGGAAGGAGACTTTCAGAAAAGAGACAAAATGTGCCAAAGTATAATTTATGATGGATTATTTGAAGGCAATAAAATCACTATAAACAGTAATGTGTAAATACCATGTCAGAAATATAAAATGGTTAATGTGTCAATTTTAAAAATACCTGAAAATATTGGGTTGGCCAAAAAGTCCATATGGTATGTTTTCAATAGAATAAAAAACACATTTTTCATTTTCACAAATAATTGTATTGATTTTGATATTTTGAGTATGTCGGCTATTACCTGTGTGGTATAACATTGATCTCAGTTAATGTCTTGATTTGATCAATATCAACTTCAACTAGTCTACCTGACCATGAGGCATCATCCAGAGAGAAACCTCCAGCATGAAACTTCAAAAACCACTTTTGACACATTCAATAAGTCACAGCACCTTCTCCATAAACTGCACAAATCCTCTTTTGTGTTTCAGTGTGTTTTTACCTTTCTTAAAATAATAGAGCATAATATGCCAAAAATGTTGCACATTTTCTTTCATTTTCAATATTAAAATAGCTACAAAAAATTCACTTATTTTTATTTTTTTCTTAAAATATATGCTGATATGAGAGCTGCCACAATACAATCTAACAAAAGTATTTCAAATGAAGTTAAAGACAACTAAGTGCTACAGAGCCACTTAATGGGGGGTGGGGGGCGGGAAACAAACTTTTTGGTCAACCCAATAATTTGACCCATTGAGAAATGAGAAGTTGATTCCCTCCTCCTGAATCTGGGATAGCTTTCCTAAAATGTGTGGCCCCACAATGGTCCCAATAAGACAACATTAATTTGCCTGTAAGAAGCTGTTATGGGCTGAATTGTGTACATTACAAAATTTATATTTTGAAGCTCTCATCCTCAGTATATCACTATGTAACACTGTTTAGGGGCAGAGCCCTTAAAATGAGCTGAAATGAGACCATTAGGGTGAGTCCTAATCCAATCTAACTACAATTCTTACAAGAAGAGTAGAGAAGGACACATGGGACACATGCACAGAGAAAAGATCATGTGAATACAAAGAAGACGACCACCTGCAAGCCAAAAAGAGAGGTTTCAGGAGAAATCAAGCTTGCCAACATCTAGTCCTGTAACTCCATCCTCCATAACTGTGAGAAAATAAATTTCTGTTATTTAAGACACCCAGTCTGTGGTAATTTGTTATGGCAGCCATAGTCCACTAATATATAAGCTTAAAGGAGTTGTCCCTCAGCTTTCTCTACAGAAGACAAAAGTAGAGAAAGTTTTATGTCAAAGAAATATGTGTGTGTGTGTGTTTTACCTCTGCCTAATGGAGTAAACTCCACTGGTATTCATAGGAAGTTTTTGAGTGAAGTATATCAGTAAAACAGTATTATCATGGTGGAATGGGACAGAGATGGAATAAAATGGTAATGATTTTGTATCCTGAAAATCTTACAGGCAAAAAAGTGGCTGAGAACACTACTTAGCTACAAACATATGCTACCATTCATGAAAAATGTAATGTAAATCAAAAGGCATAGCAAAAATCCTAGAGGGAGCAAGATAAGAGCCATGGCGAGTTATTCACAGGCCGTGAGAGCTAATCAAAGAGCTTCTAACATCTGAGTGCTTGGATTTCAGAATTTCTGTCAGTGATTCCTTTTGGTTTCTTATTTTCCCCTCCCACCCCAAACTTTTTGAACAGGAACTTCTATAGGGATTATTCTATGTCTATCCCACTACCGTTTTATGAGTCTTTGAGTGACAGAATTAGTCCCTAGTTTAACAAATCAACAGAATGTGAGGAACTGGGTTCCAGAGCTACACTTTTGGCATTATATCTTGGGAGCCTCATCCTACCTGGAAATGAGTGAGATGATGATATTCTGGACTTTAAGCTGTTAACTTAATGTGATGTGACTTTTGAGAAACTTGGGAGCACTTAATGTTTATTGAATGTGGAAAGGATACAAATTATTGAGGATCAGAGGAAATATTGTAGAAAGCAGCCTCTAAAATGGCCCCAAATAATTCCCATATTGTTCTATCTTATTTGCACCCTTGTATAATTTCTCCTTTTTTAGCCAGGCTAATGACTTCATTTTAATGAAGAGAATATGACAAATATATTGAAATGTGCCTTCTGAGATTGGCTTACAAAAAACTTCTGTCTTTTTTTTCTCCTTGTCCCTCCTTGTTTTCTTTCTTTTTCTGATGGAAGACACCTGTCAGCGTATGTGTTGCTCAGTGGCAAGGCCATATGGTTAGCAATGGAGGGGGGTTTTGGCCAATAGCCAAGGAGGAACTGAGATCCTCAGGTCAGTAGCAGTGAGGCATTGAGTCCTGCTATCAGTCACTTGAGTGATCCCAGAAGCAAACCCTCCCTTAACCAAGGCTTCAGATGAGAAAGGATCACTGGCTGATGTATCTGTATGAGAAATCTTGAAACAGAGTTACCCAGCTAAGCTGTAGGTAGATACCTAGATTCTTGACCCACTAAAGTTGTGAGATTTTATATATATGTATAGTTTTAAAAACCTAAGTTTTGAGTTAATTTGTTACATAGCAACAGATAACAATATAATTTGTAGCTTGTTTTTAGCAGACGGAATGCAACAGAGGTGAGAGAGGCTACAACTTTCAAGACTAGATTGAAATAAGTAATGTAGTTTTTGCCTTCCTCAATCAAAAAAAAAAAAGAAAAAGAAAAATGCTCTTACAGTGCTGAGTCATCAGCACTCTGATTATTCTGGGGTTCTTATGCTATGAATAAACCTACACCACAGGTAGTAGGTACTCAGCCAAAACTGCACCGAGCATTTAAGCCATCCTAACCGAGGCACCAGACGTTACTAAAGAAGGCTCCTGCAGGTCATTGAGTAATCCTAATTCATTCAAGCTTTCTCAGCTGAAGCCACAGGCATAGAAAAGTCCTCTCTCTGCTGTTTGAATCCTTGGCCAACTGAATTCATTAGTGAAATACAATTTGAGTTTTATGGCACAACATTTGGAAGCAACTTTTCATTTTCCCTATTCTCTGGTAAGCACCTATGAGCCAGAAAATTCTTTCTCTCTACTTTTTAATGGCGATCATCAAAAGCAGTTTGCCTTCAGCTGGCAAGGGTCACAGTGCATCATAATCATCTTATCTGATGGTAAAATCAACTCTCCCACCTTGATCAACTTCTGATAACACAGTATATCACCCTGATCTATTACATTGAGGACATTATGCTAAATAAAACTAGTGAACAAGCCCTGGCCAGGTAATTCAGTTGGTTAGGGCATCATCCCCATATTCCAAGGTTGCGAATTCAATCTCCAGTCAGGGTACATACAAAAATCAACCACTGAATGCATAAATAAGTGGAACAACAAGCAATAGATCAATCTCTCTCTCTCCCTGTCTCTCAAAATTAATTTAAAAAATTTATAGAACCAGTGAACAAGAAGTCGTCACTACTAGACATTTTGGCCTGGCACATATATGACAGAGGGTAAAAATAAATCTTATAAAAATTCAGAGATATGCTTCTCCTGTGGGTATGTTGAATTATTCCTTCCAAAGGTGAAATATAACTTGCTTTATGTGACACTCCCAGAACTAAGAACCACAGTTTGTGGTGAGATTCTTCAGAGGGGTATACTACTTATTAAGTACTGCTACTATAAACTATTTGCCAAATAACTGTAAAATAGTTTCCATTTTCAGTGGGGATCTGCTGAAGACTAAATGTTTGTATCCCTTCAAAATGTATTTGTTGAAATTCTAATGCCCAATGTGATGGTATTAGGAGATGGAACTTTGGGAATTAGGTTGTGAGGGTGGAGCCATCATGAATGAGGTAGGTGCTCTTATAAAAGAAACCCACAGAGCTCTGTAGCCCCATACCAATTAAAGACACAGCAAGAGGTCAGCAGTCTACAGCCCAAATGAGGGGCTTCATCAGAACCCAACGATGCTAGCACTTGATCTTGAACTTCCAGACTCCAGAACTAGAGAAATAAATTTCCATTGTTTATAGGTCATACACTATGTGGTATTTTGTTAGAGCATCCCAAAGGGACTAAGACAGGATCAGAAAAGGAAAGGCTCTGGAACAGATCCAGGAGGCGTGGCAAGCTGCTCTCTACTTGGCTGATGTGGCTGAGTAGATCTAATGGTAGTTGAAGTATGTGAGGCAGATAAAAGATGTTGTTTGAAGCTTTATGAAACACTTTTATGTAAATTACAGCACAATCCTTTACAGTTTTTGAAGAAAGCTATCTAACCCTTGACACTTATCTGTTTCACCTAGGGGTTTTTGCTCTGGTCCCCTAATAGAGGCTGAATTCTTGACCATAATTATCAAGATGCCTAACAGACCAAGTTATAAATTTGGTTGGCTACAGCAGGGCTTTTTCATCAAATGAAAGTAAAAGAGAGATTTAACTTGCTTATGGCTAAGTAATATTCCATTGTATATATACCACATTAATGAACTTGGAGGATATTATACTAATTGAAAAAATGTCAGACAGAGAAGGACAAATACTGTATGATTTCACTTATATGTGGAATATAAAAAACAAAACGAACAAACAAAACAGAAACAAATTTCTAGATACAGAGAACAAATTAATGGTTGATAGAATAAGGGAGACTGGGAGGGTGTGTGAAAAGGTGAAAGAGATGAAGGAGTACAAATTTCCAGTTATAAATTGTCATGGAGATGTAAAGTATAACATAAAGAATATAGTCAACAATATTGTAGTAACTATGCATAGTGCCAGGTGGGTGCGAGGTTTATCAGGGTGTTGTTCATTTTGTAAAGTATATAAATGTCTAATGCATATGTTGTATGACTGAAACCAATGTAGCATTGTATGTCAACTAAAATTGAAAAATAAATTAACTTTAAAAAAGAAAAAAAATAGAGGGTTCAAACAAATTCTAAAGTAATGAATAAATTACATGGCCAAGTGTCTCAGATGCCCATGACCTCATTGCCTCTTCTATCTCAACTCACATTTGTGGCCTCATGGTGAGTTTCTTGGGACTAGGTGATTAAGGAAGTAATCTGGCAACATCTAATGATGAATTCCTAACTTGCTAAAAGCCAAGTCGAAGGCCAAGCCAGCGACACTATTTTTCAGCATGAACATCCAACCATTGGGCCATGTCTATCACAAAAAGGGCAACACATTTTCTCTTTATGTCTCCAGAATTTTTCAAAATTCCCCTTCCACTTCTACATCATTAATTCTTCTAATCTCTCCCTCTCTGACTCTCTCTCTCTCTCTCAATGTTTGCCTCTATCTCTTTCTCTATCTATCTCCATCTTTATATTTCTATCTTTTTGTCTATTTCTCTGTCTCTGTCTCTTAATCATTCTCATTAGATCCCAAACATAAGATATAATATCATATTCTACTTCTTTTCCCCTTTGATGCCACATAGACCTCTAGGAAATCTTTACTTCTCAAGAGTGGAGATAACTTTAATAACGTCATATTTAATTACTATTTTGGCTTTGTCTCAGTAATATTTAAGAGAGTGACCAAATCCTCCATCTTGAAACACACTCTCTTGATTCTCTTGGTCTTCCTAATATAAGGACACTTTCTTTATTTTAGTCTCTTTTGTAGGCTACTCCTCCATTTGCTTTTTAAATGTATCTCTTTAAGGCTTGGATGAGAGCATGCTTCTTTTACCCAAGGCAGTAATAATAGTCATTCAGCTTACGAGTTCTGTATCCGGGCTTTAAGAATTTAAAAATGACCTTCAACATTTACTAACTATGTAGTCATGGGAAAACTATATAACTCTTCAAAGTCATGGTTTATCACTTCTTTAAATGGGTATATTTCCCGGAGCTGTTGCAAAGATTAAACAATATAAGTTATATAAAGTGCTTAACATTCTTCTTAGAATCCAGAGAATAGTTTAAAAATGTTAGCTATAGTTAGCCATGTATTGCTACATTTTCTTATAGGTAATCTCATCTACTCTAGCAGAACTACATAACATCTGTATGCTAATGATTTCCAAGTTAAAGCTCTCCTTTCAGTTTCTTAAACCAGAAAATTGTAGGATCTTTTTTTCTTTTCATGTATAGTGTTAATTAACCTTTGGCACCATTTTATTTATTTATTTTTTTTTACTTTAAAAATATGTCTTAGAAAATATTTTAAAATATTTCTTATTTTTAGGAAACTATAGTCAGTTTCAAGATGTTATTTCTTGCCATAATCACTGAAATTATCTCATTATTGGAATATTTATTTCATATTTCTCCCATCATCTTTTGTCCTCAAGGAAATCAGAATAATAAGTTTAAAACTAATCATATTATGCTATAGTAATTACAAGCTTGCAGTTTATATAGAATTCAAATACTTTAAAATAACCATCAGAAGCATATGTCATTCAGTGTCCCTACATGCACTTCTAGCTTCATTCCCAGTCATTGTACCTTTCGGTCAATGTGTCTTACTTAGCCAAATGGGATTTGTGTCTCTTAAAAGCCTCTGTGTGTGTGTGTGTGTGTGTGTGTGTGTGTGTGTGTTTATGCCCCCTTCACCTCTTCATTACTTTTCCTACTATCTACAATGTGTACTTTCCTCTTCTTTGAGTAATTCTTTCCTACACTGTATTACAAAGATCCTGATTTAAACACTCAACGAGGCTGGCTTCTAAAATATAAATATGCATATGTTCCTACAAAATTTGTTTTCATTCTCTGAGTAATATTTATGTTTTTCTCTTAAGCTTATTTAATCTGTATGCAACTCAATAAAGAAAACACTGCAAGCCCCTTAGAAGCCATTTTTGTGTCATTTTCCCCAATTATAGCTCTCCATGTACCAACAATTCCATGATTCCAGTCATCGCTTTCTTGATCTTAAATTGTTTTCATACCTAAGCACACATCTCTAGAAATGACAATTTTGTTTGTCTTGTTTTATTTTGATTTTTAAATAAATGGACTCATAAAATGTGTATTATTTTTGCCTGGCCTCATTCACTCAATATTTTCTCATAAGATTTATACATACATTTATATGTATAAATGCAATTTATGGTCAGGATGTATATTTTTAATGATGTATGAATATAACACAATATATTTACCATTTTACATAAATTATTTGTAGAGTTTGGTTGTATAAATTTACATTCACAAAAAGAGCACATAAGGGACATGTTTGCTCCACATCATCACCAAATCTTGGTATTTTTAGTCTTTTGTGTATTAGCCGTTCTGATAAGGCTGTATTGACATAACACTCTCATTTAAATCATTATTTCTCTGATTCTTTAGTGGTATTTATACCATTTAGTTCAAAATATTTTATTTCTGTTATGATCATTTAAGCTTTGGCCCATGAGTCATTTAAATGTATATATCTTATTGCTCAAACATATGGCGATTAAATTGAAACATTTGTTATTATTTCTAGTTTAATTAAATAGTGATAAAAGAAAACACTACAGATATTTAACCCTTGACATTTATTAAGCCTTATAAAATGAGACTTATAAAATACAGGCCTAAAACTGCTCTAGAAATAAAGGCCTGGGCTGGCATATAGGAACTTAGACATTCATTGGGAGGGTTCCCACTGTTTTCAAAAGTAGTGAGAACAACCCACTGTGACTAAAGTGTTTGTACAAAAAATGTTATTTGTGATGAACATCTACTTTCCTTCTAGGTATCTAGGCTTTTCAGTGTGTGTCAGGAAAAAGATGTCTACTTAACCAACCCTCAATGAAAACTCTGGACACTGATCTCTAATAAACTTCCCTGATAGACAATATTTAAAATGTGTTGCCACAGCTCACTGCTCGAGGATTTAAGGGTCTTCTCTTTGACTCTACTGGGAAAGGACTCAAGAAGGTGTGAACATGGTTTCCTACAACTTTTTGATTTTGCTTGGTATCCTTTAGCTGAAATAAATTACATCCCTGAATAAGACAATATTCTGATTCCTGTGAGTCTTAGCCTGACATAGTTGGTGTCAGAAGCAGGACATTCTAGAAGGACCCTTTCCCACTGACATACAGAGAAAATATTGTTTGAAAAGAGGAAGACTCAAAGGGCAGAGAAAGGTGAACCATCCTTCCTTGGTGCGTATAAATAATCCATGGAATGAAACAGCAGCCAAACTGCTGCCTGTTGTGAAAAGGTAAAAGCTACATATGAAATTAGGGAATGGCATGTCCACTTCTGGAGTGCTGACTTGATGGATTCTCTAGCTCTTTTTGAACATCTTAGCTAGAGGGAGGAGAAAAGAATATAATGTGCATGATGTGTTTGGGTGTTTTGTCTTTCCTCCCAGTGGAGAAGGAAGCATTGTATGGACCAGAGACGTTAAAAGTTTGTAATTTCTCTCTTCCAGGTGGGATTAAAAAGGTAAAAATCCATTCCCCCAGCTGGAGCCAAACTTTAGCTAAACCAGAGTGGGGATAAAAGGAAAACACTCTTACCATTTCTTCAGTTTAACTGCTTCTCCTGCTGCAGCAGACCACAGCCCCACCTGGTATTCCAGCTGGATCTCCTGCAGCAATTGTCATTTCAAACTTGTAAATGTGGAATTCACTGACTGAAGTTTCAATAACTTTGCAATAGCATAAGGAAGGGAGATTTTTAATCGACTTTGCATTTGGTGTTTATTGCACCTGAATACCTAACAAAAATTGCTGTAAATGTTTGTAATTTCATAAATTCTAGAGGGATTGTTGCCATCAGGGAAGACTGCAAAGGAAAGGGCTAGTGGGACAGGGATTCACTGCTTTTTGTCATTGGTGGGTTGGTTAGAATTTTAATTCTTTAAGTATTTAAAATCTATCTTTGTAAAATGCTTTTGGCTCTGATTTTTGCTTATTATGAGAGCTTCTGTGTCAGTCTCCAGATGGAGATACAGTTTTGATGTAAAAACAGTTTTTAGTTGCTAATGAGCTCTCACGAAATCAGATATCTGACCCTTAAAGACGGACTCCTTTCCAGCCTAATGTGCAGATTTTTGAGTAGATCAATTTGGACTCTAAGGCTGACAAAACAAAAAAGGCTTAGGAAATGCTCGCTTGTCACCTGGACTTGGAGCACAGCTCTCTGACTTACAGAATCTTGGCTTTGCTGCTGCTGAAGAAAAACCACTGTTTAAGAACCTGAATTCATGTACTGATTGCCTGAGTCTGACTCCAAGCTGAAATTTAGTGTTTTCTGTTGTGGGCCATTTTGGCCTCAGCACGGACTATGCTGAACTAAAGGCAGGCACAGGTTAATGAACAGAACTCAGAGTCCAAGATTGTTGCAGATTTAGAAACCCCCTCTGTGAGGCCATAAAGTATGAAAATATCTTTGATGCTGGCTGGGCCATCTGTGTCACCTGCACATGACCACAGTAAAAGGCTCACTCTCTGCTGGAGCTATCTGAAAATGCGTTCCTGACCAAGTTGATAATTCTAAGACTAATTGCATTAATAACCTGTGCTCTGTGCCAAAAGCTGAAAGTTGCGAGAAGGTCACATCAATAAAATTCAGCATTTTATTCTAATTCTTAAACATATTGAGTGTTTTTGATTAAGTTATATAAAAGTATTTTTTTTTTAGTCAATCCTTGGACCTTCTTATATATAACCCTTCCAGATAAATGATAAGGGTGAGAGTGGTGAATAATTGAGAAAGCATAAAGCTATGGTTGCCGAATGAGACCCACTTATTTTAGAGCAATAGAATAAACAAAACACTGGCACTTGGTCAAGCATGGGGAAGGGGGAGAGGATTAATAATCTTTGATTTTTAAAACTGTTCCTGGAGGCTTTTCCCTCCTTCCAAAGAGAGCAAATTCCCAGCGTTGCATTTCCCAGGTGCTGTGAGCATTTTGAATCAGTGGGCTGAGCCTGTGATTAGGCCAGACTATGAGACAGCAGGTGTTGGCCCCAGCACTCTCCCTAGGGAACACTTTCAGATCCCATCCATGTACTTTCTTGAGGAGCATGAGCTGGTGTCAGGAAACTGATTGCCTCGGGTTGTCCCTCTGAAACCACCGACTCAACCGAACTAACTGGACTGTACTTTGAATGCTAGGGAAACAGGCACCATGATGGGAGGTCACATCCGGCACCCCATTAGCTTGTACTGCCTAATTAGGGTAGATCCTGCTTGGGGGTATGGAGAAGCCCTAACATTGGTAAATTCTTTATCATAGTTCAGGGAATGTGCCCTTTTCTTGTGTGTGTATCCTCATTATCATGACTCAGCTTTAGCCCTGGAAAGCATTCAGGTCAGCTTCAATTTACTGGTCAGGGATCTATGTGTCTAAATTGATACCAAGCACCAGGTAAAAAAAGATAACTCAGAAACTAAAGGAGAAAGCAACTTAGCTTTTAAAGATAGGCTTTTATGGTATATGGGATTTGTTTTAACTCAATAAATCCATGACCCTTAAAGGTTATAAATGAGATAGTGCTGTGGTGTGGTGAGTTCTCCTGATAATGATTTTGTTATATAATTGCCTCATCCAGAGGACAAGTGATGCAGAATAGAGTTGAAATAACAGGTCTGAAACTGCTATCCTTAGAAAAGTCCTACTTGCAAGATCAGCTCTGGGCTTGAGTCTGTTATCTCAGATTTCAGAAGGGTTCTTGACATTCTCAGAACTGATGAGAGTATTTCACTGAGACTAAATTGTTTTTACAAGCAATGAAGTTTATACTGAACACCTGCTTTTCTTATGAGAGTCTGAAATTTTGATACGTCATAACCAGAGGGTACCTATGTGACCAGCTCCCAATTAAACCCTTGGCCACCAAGTCTCTAATGAGACTAGTGACAACATGTTACCCATGTTTCACTGTGCACTAACAGTTCACTGCTGGGTAAAGTATGTGTCCTGTGTGACTCCACTGGGAGAGAGTTCTTGGAAGTTCATAACTGGTTTCCTCAGTCCTTACTGCATGTAACTCTTCCCTTTGCTGATTTTCTTGGTACCTGTATTAGTTTGCTAGGCCTGCAGACAAAAATCATGATGTAGTTGATTTTTATAAATGTTTTATGTGTACTTGGTATTAAAAAAAAATGTTTCCCAATTTTTGAGGGTAGCTTTTTTCTGGAATCCATTTTAGTTAGTTAGTTAGTTTGTTTGTTTGTTTGTTTTAATTTTCATTTGTTTCTCTTGGTTTTCTTCTCTTTGTGTCTAGTTATTTTGCATTGTGTATGAGGCATTTAGTTGAAAAACTATTTGCAGAAATCACTTGTAGAAAAGAGAATTTACTTTTTTATCTTGCAAGGTACCTGGAGATATTAATACTCTAAATTAATTCATTTAATTTAGGGGGGTTGAAATTATCTGAAGGTGTTTTGTAACCATTGAGGACTGGGCTACTTTTTAGGAACCCAAAGTACATTTTGTTATCCAAGCCCTACAAGGCTGTCAATGGCTCTGATGCACTTCTCAGGCATTCAACTTTCTTTATTCGATTGAAAATCACCCAGAGAGAGAGCTTCTCAGTTTTATTGATCTGAATTTCCATTTTATCTTGGATCTTGTTCTGGGAATGCTTCACACTCTTGTAAGCTCTCAGGTTGTGCTTTTACATTGTATCAAGCACCTCTGATCATCCTTAGTAGGTAGATACTTTCAGACAAACTAGATGGAAGTAGAGGTCCTCTCTAGTCTTTATTTTTCATTTATCAAATATTATTATATCCTACTTACTTTGAAGGCTTATGATGATGGTCAAATTAGAAGTTTGCAAAAACCCTTTGTGGATTTTCTTGGTAACAGATCTTCATCTTCCCTCTCCTTTTCTTGATTTGATCTAGCCAGATGAAATAAGTAAATCTATTGAGAGAAGGCACTTTTTAAAATAACTCTCTTTTGAGTAAATGATGCACTTATCTACCTTATGGATATTGTGCTGTTACAAAAAGCCATTTTAGCCTGATTTACTAAAAAATTTCTCATCCAGTTTAAGATCTGTGTTTTCTTGGAAGATTCATTTAATCTCTTTGTCTGGAAGATGAATATAATTTGCTTCTCTCTTACTAAATATCAACCTAAACCTTCTAATATATATTTTATGGGCAGTCCTGCATGTAAACATATATACTCTACAATCATTAACAAGAAACCATAGTGTTTATAGACATAATATTTTAGAAGCTGTTATGGGAATTGACATGTTTATGCAGAAAACTTTTACATTCAATGTGTTTCAAAATATTCTCAAGTATTTTATAAATGGAAAATTAAAGAAAATTAAAAAGCAAATTCAGCAATGCTAGGAAAGTGGTTTGAAAAAATGTAGAGGATGCAAGGTACATAAACATGGAGGAGACCAGGTATGCAATAATGCATTTCCTAAAGCACCTCTATTACCAGCAGTAATCACTGGGGAGAAGAACTCTAGGTCTCTCCTTGACTAGCCTAAATTTCTTTCATGCTTTATCATCTCCTTCATAACCAGAGTTTCATTGGAAACAGTGGAAATGTCTTCACTGAACAGTGTTCAACAAAGTAACAATATAATACTATTAAAGATAAGAGACACTGAAGGTCCCAAGTGCGGTAGAGGTATATATTCTTTTTTTACAGAAAGGATGGGCAACCAAAACAAATTTATGAAGTTACACTTATTAATAGAATAATATTTTAATGCATTCGGGAAGACCTTTTTCATTAAATGAATTATGCAGTAAAGTCATTTTTAATGGATATAATTACTGTCTAATATGCAAGTTTAAACTTTTATATTGGATATTTTTTAAAACTATATTGCTCATAGTAATATAAGAATGTATACAAGAAAATGAATTTAGGTTTCCTAGGTTTTTTTTGACTGCTCATCATCTATCTTCTGTTCAATGGTAATGAAATTCTGATTTCACTTTGGAAAACTACCTTCTGCTCATTGTGCTGTTTTGATTATACTCTCTGCTAACTAAGGGAGACGTGAGCCACTAGGCCAACCAGACTCTTCCTGTTGGGAATTTGAACCTTGAAGAGAGTGATGAGAATAACAAAATGATTAAACCTGATTTCTTTCAATGCTAATAACTTGAAAAGCCTCCTAGTTCTACTATATTGGTCCCAGAAGATTCCGTGAGTCCTATCTTTGCATTGTCTACTTACATTTCTTTTCTTTGTTTGAGCCATACCACATCTGCCAAGTAGCCTTACTCCTTTTTAAGTTAATCAGAATTATTTTCTGTTGCTTGCTGCAAAAGGACGCTAAATAACATAGGCGCGAAAATGTCTCATCAACTGGTAATTTTCATTAAAAAGTGCATGAAATGATAGCGAATGAGTTCACCTTTTGCCAAACCTCACCTGTAAATCTTTAGTTCAGTCTGTCTGCTTATGCTGAACTTATCTACACCAACAGTTCCAAAATTGGCTTCATATTAGAATCACTGATCTTTAAAACCATGCTAATTACCAAGTAATTCAGACTTTTGTTCATGAGGACCAGGCACAAGTTTTTGATTTTTTTAATTGTTGTGGGTTTTTGTTTTGTTTTCGTGTACTTCTAATAAGCGTGCATGACTAAGAACCACTAACTTACTTCTATGGTCATGAGAGATACTGTGTAGTTTTTGATGGTGGACGGTTTATGACATTAAGTGATAGACAATTTCATTGATAAGGAAGATAAACATGGAGTGAGGGAATGAATGGAATAATGCCTATGAGAAGAATGAGTGGAGCAGTTGGCTTTCCCTCTTAAAATGAAAATTAGCAGTATTTCACAGGGTTGCTAAGTCATTGTGTAATTTTGAAATATCTCTGCCCTATGGAAATATAAGGATAATGAAAATGAGATAATATCACCACAGTTTAAGTGATCTATCAGATAGTAGTTTTGCCTTCACTGTCTTTAGAGTTAGAATTTCAGAAATAATCCAGACAAATTTTTTAATTTTAGATGAGAAAACCAAGGATCCTAGATGAGCTCTGCAAGGCACCCAAGTGCGGCAGCCTCATTGCCAGGTCCAGAGCCACATTCCGCTAGGACCTCCCTGTGCCTGCTCTGTTACCTGTTCTCCTTCCGCACTTTTACTTAGACTCCCCTTTCTACGCTAAGTGCCCCATTTCTTTTTCTATTATATACATCAATTGCCTAAGAGACAGTATATTGTGGGGATTAAAATTTTTGTTTTGGAGCCAAATGTTTTTAGGTTGAAATACAAGCTCCATTTGTCATTTATTGCTGGGTGACCTCAGGGAAGCTCCTTGATTTCTGTGTGCCTTTTACTCCATCTGTATACTTGGGATATAATAGCACCTCCTGATTAAAATTGTAGGGAGGATTAAATCAGTTCATGCAAAGCAGTTCGAAGATGTTATGTACTCAGTGCAGGTTAGCTATTATTATTTTTATCACCAGTTATTGTCAACGATTCTCATTTTAGCTTTTTTTCTGTATGATTTTCTTCTCTTGTTTCAAAAAGAACACATCTTTTATTGTGTATTCTAGGAAATAATCAATTTTTTTCTTTCTCTTCCTAGGCTCACACAGTCTTAAAATATTCTTTATCTCCATATTTCCACAATATTCTTTGTCCTAGATCAGCAGCATTTTTATTTATGCTTCATTTTCATGGATGTGCTTGTACCTAATTTAAAATACCAAATTATTTATTGAGATTTTTATTGAAAAACATAGTTTCCTGACTCATTAGTTTTCTATCCCAATTCTCCCTCCCCTGGCACAATCACTCTGAACTATCTTAGTTTTTGGGGGGATATTTATGTTGATTTACTATATAACTGATCAACTGGGATCAGTCAGGGATTTTTATTCCCTGACTTATCAGTTTTACATAGTAAATATTGCAATTTGTATTAGGGTTCTCCCAAGAAACTGTACCAATGGAATGTATATATTATTATTCATATTATTATTATTATTATTATTATGACATATATAATACTTAAACATATTATCTTACTATATTATATATTATAAAATATATAACTAAATTTTTTTATATTTAAGAATATTGTGTATATTATATTACATATTTATTTATTATAAGAAATTGAATCATGTGATTATGGATGCCAAAATGTCTGTGATCTGCAGTTGGCAAGCTGGAGACCCAGAAGAGCAGATGGTGTGAAGTTCTAGCTTTAGTCCAAGTCCAAGGGAACAGACCAATGTTTCATTTTGAAGATAGCCAATCAGAGCAAATCCTTTCTTTCTTAGCCTTTTTATTCTAGTCAGGCTTGAAATGGATTGGATGAGTTCCACCTGCACCGGGGAGGGCAATTTTCTTTACTTAGTCTGCCATTTCAATGTTAATAGCACACAGAAACACCCTCACAGACACACACAATACCGTTTAAATGAATATCTAGGCATCTCATGGCCCAATCAAGTTGGCACATAAAACTAACCATCAGTCCAATTGTTAAAGATACAGATTTAGATCTCCAATTTCCCCCAAATGTACACATGTTTATTTACCACCTCCCAGCCTCTTGACATAAATCAGTATGCTATAATTAAATTTCCTTCCTTGTAACCATTTTCTGTATTCTTTAAATTTTTATATTTATTTTCTTCTCCAACAAAAATAAATATTTCCTCTGAATATCCTGTTGTCACATTATTTTCTTACTGAATTCACCTTCCAGGATGCCATGGCAATTTCTTTTGGTGATTTTATGCCTATTATTTTTAACCCTTCTCCTACAACTGGGGAATTCCTTTTACTATTCTCTCTCTCATGGTATACCTTTATTTCTCATCTGCCTCTAGTTTGTTGGTTAAAAACATTTTGAGAAAAATATGGCAGGCAAAACAAAAGGGTTATTCTAGTCTTCAAGTGATTCATATTTATCGTTCCACTATTCCATAGTTCCCAAGTTTGAAATTTAGAAGCCTGATACTACATGCCTTGCTTCATTGCTGTTTTATATAAGACCTATATACGTTTTCCTATTGTAGGTTTTACCAGTTTAGTTTTCTCTACAGAGTTCTGAAATTCTACGATGATATTCTTTGGTGTGTAGTTGTAGTTACTTTTTTTTTTTTTCCTCTTTCTACATTCCTTTGTCAATTTTTTCTAATTGTTTTGTTTATCGTAATACATTATTTATAATTTCCCCCTTAATTTTCACTTCTAAACATTCTTTAAGCTGTAACTCTGATACTGAAAATATGATTTCCTATGTTTTTTTCTCTCCTCATTTTCCATCTATTGATCTTCGGTTTTAGGTGTATTTCCTCAACTTTTTCTTCTCGCCCCCCTGTTTCTTTTTATTTTTTTTGAAGTCACCTTTCTTATTCTCTGAATAATGTTTGTTAATAGCTTTTTTCCCTTACTCATATAGAGAGGAGCTGATTTAATTTGACTACCACATAAAATAAAAAGGATTTTCTTACATCCATAAGGATATTATTCATGGCTGGTTTTTTTTTTTTTGTATACATATATTTACTACTCATTGGATTATTTCCATTTTATGAATATTTCTTTTTCTATTTGTATTTTGAATCTCTCTTTATCATGTTAATTCCTTTTCTCAAATTTCTGTTGATATTTGGCTATCTATTACTATACAACAAATCACTCCAAAACCTAATGGCTTAAAATAGCAAACATTTATTATTCCATTGTTTATATGAGTCAGTGTTAAAATTTGGGAATAGATTACCAAGTCGTTTTCTTTTGGATTTAAGTATTTGTGCCTTTTTTTCTCATGCCATTTTTGTGGTATTTTGGTAAGAAAAAGAGATAAATATAGCTAAGCCAGCCATGGTTAACCATAAGTCCAGCACTTTTTGAAGGCCATCAGTGGTTTCTCATTTGTATGTTTGTTCCTTCAAACTGAACAAATCTTCCCATTTGTGACAGCATAAATGGGCCTAGAATGTATTGTATTAAGTGAAATACATCAGAGAAAGATAAATACTGTATAATTTCATTTAAATGTAAAATCTAGAAAACAAAACAAATGAAGAAATAAAATAGAAACAGAAGCATAGATATAAAGAAAAAACTAATGGTTGCCAGAGGGGCAGTGGGTGGGGAGGTGGGTGAAAAAGATCAAGGGGAGTAAGAGAGACAAACTTCTAGAAATAAGCCATGGAGATATAAATGGTCTGGCACAAATTATGTCCCTTTTTTATTACGAAATCTTTTGTTACAAAATCATAAGCATGTAATTCTGTAATATAACAACATCACACTCAAACACACCATATGGCATTCTAGGTGAAATGTTCAAATTGCTTTCTGTCTCGTGCAAAACATTCACATACTCTACCAACCACATTCAAACAGGCACTACTTCTGCCAGGCCCTGTACTTTACGACATGGGGAATATACTCAATAGGCTTACCATAGTGATCAGATCATAAGGTATATGTGTTGAATCACTATGCTGTACACCTGAACACAATATTACATGCTAATTACATTTTTAAAAATTTTATTTATTTATTTTTAGAGAGAGGGGTGGGGAGGGAGAAAGAGAGAGAGGGAAACATCAATGTGTGGTTGCCTCTCACACACTCCCAGCTGGGGACCTGACCGCAACCCAGGCACGTGCCCTGACTGGGGTCGAATTGGTAATCTTCTGGTTTGCAGGCCCGTACTCAGTCCACTGAGCCATACCAGCCAGGGTGCTAACTACATTTTTAAAGTAATGCCCAAATAGAATGGATGTAATTGGAATTTTCTGTTGGCACAGGGTTTATGAGGTCTGTTCAGAAAAAGTCCAGCCATTGTTAGCATAATAAGAATGGTTTGCATGACATCAGTGTAGCCTGGCAGCCAAGGAGAGAGGACTGGAATGTGCATGTATGAACAATGATGACTTCACTGTACTTAGTCAGTGGGGGCGATAGACACTGTTGAGTGAGCATGTGTACTGTGTGGCCATGACATTCAAAATGACTGACTGAGGAGAGCAACAAACATGCATCAAATTTTGCGTTACATTTGAACATTCCTCAGCAGAAACTATTTGAATGATTTAAAAGGTCACAGCTATGGGCAACTGGTGATTGGCAGCTTCATCATAACAATGCATCTGCTCAAGCATCCCATCTTGTGCAGAGTTTTTTGGCAAAACATCAGATCACCCAGGTGACTCAGACCCCCTACAGCCCAGATTTGGTGCCCTTGGACTCCTGGCTTTTCCCAAAACTAAAATCACGTTTGAAAGGAAAGAGACTTCAGACAATCAGTGAGATTCAGGAACATCTGATGTGGCAGCTGATGGTGATTGGGAGAACTGTGTGAAGTCCCAAGGTGCTCACTTTGAAGGGGAATGAGGCATCATTGTTCTATGTACAATGTTTCTTGTATCTTCAATAAATGTCTCTATTTTTCATATTACGTGGCTGGATACCTTCTGGACAGAACTTGTACATCTTTATCCCTACAGCACATATAAAAAATGCTGAATTGTGCTAGTTATAAGTAATTATTAATTATTATTATTTCAAATATATATATATAGTGTTACTCAGAAAATAATATATATATAATTTAAAGACAGATAATTTATAATAAAATATTTTTTATTTCTTCCAAAATTATAGTATTCTCAGTGCTTTGCAAGCAATATACACACAAACCATTATAGAAGTAACTAGAAATTAATTTCTTTCCTTGACATGACCAAATCCAATCTGTTCAAGTCTCAAGGCTACACTTACATGTTAGGGAAAAACATATTCATTATGTGTGGTATCTTTCGAAGATTTCTTGAAAAAGAGTCATACAATATTCATCCCTAGAAATCAAGCCCTTAATGCAATCCTTCAGATTATCATATGCTCTATAATCAAGAAAAGTTTGCAACACTTTCTTCAGTGATTCTTATCTGGGAGGGACTGAGTTTTGGTGATGAATGTGAAGAGTTCATTATGTTGAACACCTGTCATAGAGCTGAGAATGGGTTGAGGAAACCCAATTCAACAGTTGATAAAATAACACAGTATGTGAGATAAAAATATATATATTTGTTTATTAATACTTCAAAAATCTGTCAAAAATCAGCCTAAGTAAGAGTTTAATAAAGTGCTGAGGCATCCCACAGCCCTCGGAACATGAGAGTGCCAGCAATCACATACCACTGTCTCCTTCCATTTGATTTGTAAATATCACTGCAGGCATAGCCATGCAACTTAAAGCGCTTTTCTACATTATCACCAAATAAAGATCCCCACTCATTCCTTAAAAATTACTATGGTTCCTTATTGTGGTTGATAAATGAAAGCCACAGGAGGCTAAGTGGTTTGACAGAGCCTCATGTAAATCAATTCAGTCAAACAAACAAACGAAAGCCAAACTGACTTTTCCTAAACGGAAAGTGAAATGAACCAATGAAAAAAGTTCTATGGGTCCTGCTTCCTTATCCAAACACTAAAAAATAACTGGTTTACACCCACAACTGTGCTACATGTTCTCCCCACATCTCCCACCTCAGATGTAGGTCCAAATCTCTCCCAGGCAAATCATTATCTGACCAATTAGAAACTTACTTGGTAAAAGTCTATTTTTGGCTTTTTAATACTTGAGGGTGAATATGCTTTACTCTTTTGTGAATAAGTAGTCTAGAAACTGTTTATATACTTGATTCCAAACTGAACTTTAAACAGTGACCATATTCTCCATGATTCCTCCAGGTTAATATTGTTCAAATGATATACTGAAAAACTCTGTTTTTTAAAAAGAGGTTTGTATGGTCAAGAATAATATGAGGAGCTGTGTGTCACTGTCTACTGAAGAATATTAAAGGCTGTGGGCAATTTTTCAATGAAGAAATCACTTAATATTCAACCCAGCATTGTCTGTTAATTTGAGCATGGAACAATTTATCTTATTATTATTCCAAAATTCATATTAATATCCTACGGAGCCTGTTTTGAACATTTCTATTCTAGCTTAGAAATGCATTGTTTCTTTCGCCTGTGCAAAGAGAAAATAAGACACGACATATTGGGAAACCTAGTTCTATTTCATGGAATAAGGACTTTTAGAAGGGAGTTATGCTAAATAGGGAGTAAATAATGTGTTTATCTATCATCTATCTATCATCTATCTATCTATCTATATCTATCTATCTATCTATCTATCTATCTATCTATCTATCTATCATCTATCTATCTATATCATCTATTCCCTCATCCCTTAATCCATGCTCGCACTACAGTTGGGTTTATGTCACTCTAATCCAGTTTATTATTCTAAAGCCTCCTTGCCCCTTTCACAGAGGTAAGGATCAGTAAGCAAATGCTTATCTTTCTTCCAGTCATATATGGTTAATGACTCTTGGAGTATATTTACCCAGTAAACATTTTAAAGCTAGATACAGAGGAATATTAGTTCCAAAATTAGATTACTGATTCTGACTACTACACTCACTCTTGCTTTTCAGTGTCATGGAAAATGTTAGTGACTAATAAAACTCCATGTGACAAAAAGTTAGAATTACAATGTTATTTTGGCAATAGTAATGAAAACCAACAATAAGAGAAACTTCTCCCACCCACTCAGTGAAATTTCAAGGGCAATAACAAACCCAGCAAATTTCCCTAACACCAAGAATGTGATTATTACACATTTTTGAGCAGGAAAAATTCAATTTGGATTTTGAATATGCTATTGTTGCTCAAAGGAAGGATTCTTTCAAAGATACCTGATGAAGGGTGGGTATTATTAAGACAGAGGGACATTACTAAAGGGGGCCTAATATGTGACTGTGACAATTTTGAGTTAATGACAGTAAAAACTCTCATAATTAATGAAAACAAATTTAGTTCTTGAAAGGTGATGATTTCATAATGAATCTGAAAGTGAAAAATTAACATAAAATGTATTATATTAATTGCAATAAAAAGTAGGAGAAAATTAATGTGTATACTTAAGTATATATTTCCTTACAAACTCAGAGTTGTGCTTGCTTCTCTCAGAATAATAAAGAATGATGAACAAGGGAGGTGCTATACCAAGAACCAGGAAGAAAAAATTAGCCTCATTGTCACGTGAAACACACAGGAAGAACGAGGGTCCCACAATGTGTCTCAAGTTGGTAAATTAGCTAAATATCTGTAGAGGAAACCTAATCATCCATCTAGTACAGTGATTTTAACTGGTGTGTTATAAGAATTTTTAAAACATGCAATACATGACTAGTCCAGGGCACTGACCCCTTTTCCCTTAGATCATCAAATAAGAAAACAACCATCCTGGGTAAATGACCTGTCTCATAATAAGGTTGTATCAATTGGTTAATTAATTTATTTATTTTAGCTGTGTAGGTCTGCTTCATGCTGCTTTTTTTTTTTTTCAATTGTTGTTCAACTATAGTTGTCTCCATTTTCTCCCCACCAACCTGCCCCACTCCACCCACCCCCACCTCCCACTCTTAATCCTAGCCCCCTTTGGCTTTGTCCATGGGTCCTTTATGCATGTTCCTTGACTGACCCTTCCCCTGCTTTCCCCTGTTATCCCCCTCCCCACACCCCTCTGGTTACTGTTAATTCTTGATACTAGAAAACTTTATTACAAGTATAGGCACCTGATTTTTAAAAAAATCACTTTGTAACAATAAGGTAGGTAATTACTATATTATTTTTTGTATATCAATCTAAATTATAACTATTTTTATCAGATTGGCAAAAAATATGCTTCTTGGTGTGCTGCAGAATTTTAGTAATTAGTCTATGTTTGCCATGTTATAATAGGGGGGACATACCCTCACATCTACTTCCACCATGTAGGGCACTATGAGGGGATCTTTAAATGCAGACCACATGCAAATGTCCCTCACTTCTGCTCCCCAATCCCCTGGCTGGCGGTTCTACAGCTGGGGACGGAGTTTCCTGAGCTGGGGGCCTAGCCAGAGGGATTCCCAGTGCCCTTACCATAGTGCTCCAGGACCTGCCTGTCTGGGAACATAGCAGGTTTCAGGCAAGTGGGTAGCGGGCAGGTTTGGGCCTGTGGGCTCAGGGAGGCTCAAACCAACAAGCCCCATGCCCCTTCCCTAAGCAGGAAGCTGTGGAAGCTGCCATCCACCCATGGCCCACACCTCTGGCACAGGCCCGGCAAGCCCCATGGCCCTCCCCAGGTGGGAAGCCATGGTGGCTGCCTACTGCCTATTGCCCACACCAGTGCAGGCCTGTCAGCTAAGCCTCAGCACACTGAAGGGGCTGGGGATTAGGCCCCATGCCTCTCCTTGAGTGCTTTGGGCCTGACCAAGAGCACTGCAGGTGCTGAGTGAGTACAAGGCTGGTAAGAAGAGGGTGGTGTGGGAGGGAGAGGAGATTTGGTTTGGTTGGTCCCTGGAAACAGGTCCCTGGGGGTAGGTCCCTAGAGGCAGGTCCCGGGAGGTGGTGCAACTGGGCAACAAGTCCTATGCCCCTCCCCCACACATGAAGTCCTGGGAAGCCACTCCAGGAGCCATCCACCAGTTACCTGTACACTCCTCTGGAGCAGGGTTGGGAGTCTGGACAAGACATCTGCTATGAATATTTTTAAGTAGATAAAAAAATTCCGTTTTCCTTCCACTGGACTCTGTCTAGGGAGTTACTGCCTACAGGTGGCAAGCATTGGGTCCCCACTAGTTTTACAGTTATAATAGTGGCATCTAAAGTGGAACCCTAGCTAATCATGACAGGTTGGCCCTCCCACCCCCCAATGGGGCAAGACTATGGGATTTTACAGTTGCTAGAAATTTCTCTGCATACCCTCTAAGGGCATTCGTCACTTAAATATGACTCTCAGGTGTAAGGAAATGGTTCTGGGAAGGAAATAGACTCTGGGAGAGAGGAAGGATCACCTGAGTATACCATATGATCTCACATATAAGAGGAACCTAATGAACAAAACAAACAAATGTGCAAAATAGAACCAGAGACATGGAAATAAATAACAAACTGACAGTGATCAGAGGAGAGGCAGTGATAAATGGGTAAAGAAGGGGAAGGGTCTAATCAATGAACAGGTATAAATGACCCATGGACATGGACAACAGGGCGGGGATTGATTGTGGGGTTGGGGAGTAAGGGGTGGGCGGGGCAGGGGAAAGCAATGGAGGGAACTTGGGACAATTGTAATAGAAAAACAATTTTTAAAAAAGACTGCGAACTGGGATCTGGGTGACAACTGGCCATGTTTTAGAGAGACCATTGCTTGGGTTTACTGATTGTGAGAATGGTTGCTAGAAAAACTAGCTTGTGAGCATTTGTTAGAAAAATGGAGTGAGTTGTGGATGCCAGTTTTTTTCTGTATGTTCCCAGTTTACCTGGTTTCTTTTGGTCATAGGGTGGGGTCTGTTGTGTATTAGGGCCAGCAGGGACCATTCTGGGTTGGTTCCTAGAGTTAGCCCATTGGGGAGAATTTTAGCAGAATGGAGTACGTAGAACCATTACCCAATGTCTAAGGAAGTATTGCTTTATTACTGTAATACTGTGTAACCTATGTGCATTTTGTATTGTGGGGAAAGGTGGCCCATGGATGGTTTCCTAGATTACTATTAAGCAACTGGAATAGTATTGACCACAGTTACACAAATAGGATGATATCCATTATGTCAAGGCATTTGTGTCATTGCATAATAGGATTACACTGGAGACATAGGTCTACCTAATGGTACAGAGAAGGGAAGGAGCCTTGAAACCTCTTCCTGATAGTACACAGGAAGAAAGGGAGAATGAGGATATAGACCCCTTTAATGCCATGAACTCAAGGGACACAAAATTTGTAGCAGGAGGACCCCTTCTATCATCATCTCCACCACAAGCTACCCCTAAATAGAGCCCAAAGAGACAATGGCCCCACCCCCAATATGACAAAGAATGGGTCTCCTGCTTGAAGACACATCAGGGCACCCAATTTGGCCAGGGAGCCTCCCTATCTGGAGCAAGGCTGTTTCCTTTGAGGCAATAATCTATAGGCAGGTGAAATCAGGAAGGCCAAGGCTACTATTGGGCTCCTCATACTCCATTCTCCACTTCAAACTTACCAAATTGGAAGAATTCCAACCCCTCATATAAGGATGATCCTCAAAGAATGGTAGATTTTATCACCTCCATATTTTACCACTCACCGTCCAACAAGGGCAGAGGTATAAGTTCTCCTCAATATCTTGTTAACAGCAGTTGAGAGATGGCTGATTATAAATAAGGCTAATGAAGAGGCCCAATGTCTCCACCAAGAGAATCCCAATGGGACCCACAACGCAGCTGCGGCAACTCCCTTGACAGAACCTGACTAGAATCCAAATGGTGCGGTCCTAGTCTTCCAGGAACATTACAGAAAGTGCATATTGTAAAGGCTTAAGATAGGGGTGCCTAAATAAAAGAGCCTGAATATGATACAAGCCCTTCAGCAAAAACCAGATGAAGACTCTTCTGAATTTTCAGAGGGGCTCTGTTAGGCCTATAGGAAGCAAACGAATGCTCATCTGCAAGCATCTGATAATGTGCAGATGGTGAACATGTCTTTCATTGGACGAAGTGCCACAATATCAGGAAGAAACTCCAGAGCTTAGATGGGACATTGGGCATGGATCCCTCTCAGCTGGTAAACATAGCCTTTAAATTCTATAATGCTCAGGAAGCAAGGAAGATAAAGCAGGCCACAGTACTCTCAGGAACAGAGTGGTGAGATCAGAGGAAGAGGTGGAAGAAATAGTACCCCCTCAAAAAGGAGGTCTTAGAGGAGATTCAGTCAGTATTGCAGAAATTCTTAAGATTGGGACTAATCCGTCATACCCAGTCTCCTTTTAACACTCCCATTTTGCCAGACAAAAAGCCTTACTCTGATGAATATCAATTTGTACAGGATCTTAGAGCCATAATTGACATTGTTCAGAGCATTCATCCTATAGTGCCTAACCCTTATACTCTGTTGAACATGGTACCTGGAGATAGCAAATGGTTTTCATTCCTAGACTTGAAAGATCTCTTTTTCTGTATCCCGATAGGCAAACAGGCTCAACTACTACTGTTTGCCTTTGAATGGCAGGACCCAGAAACAAAAGGCGCACTCCAATTCGGCTGGACTATGCTGCCACAAGGACTTAACACTCTGGCTATAGTTGGTAAAATATTAGCCAGGGACTTAAGGGATATCCAATTGAAATCATGAGTTCTTCTACAATAAATAGATGACATATTGACATCTAGCTGCACCTACGAGGACTGTTTGCTTGACCATCAAAGTCCTAAATCATTTGGCAAAAAAGGAGATATAAGGTATCACCTAACAAGGTCCAGATTTGTAAAGAGAAAGTGGTATACCTGGGATTTCAACAACTGAAACAAGGCACTGAGAGCTTGATGGCCGAAAGAAAAGAAGTCATTGCCCCCTGGATGGTGTGGCTCAGTGGATTGAGTGCCAGCCAACAAACTGAAGGTTCACTGGCTCTATTCCTAGTCAGGGTACATGCCGGGTTGCAGACCAGGTCCCCAGTAAGGGGCATGTGAGAGGCAACCACACATTGATGTTTCTCTCCCTCTCTCCTTTCCCTCTCCTCTCTCTAAAAATAAATAAATAAAAATTTTTAAAAAGAAAAAGAAAACAAGCCATTGCTACACTAAAAATCCCAGAAAACCAAAGACAGCTTCATGGGATCTTCGGGATTACAAGGTTCTGCTGAATTTGGATTCCAAACTTTGGACTCACAGAAAAATGACTATATGTATCCCTGAGTGAGTAAGGTTTGTGAAGGTTGTAGAGATCATAGAAGAGTACAATTTTTTTTTTAATGGAAAGAAACCTCAGTGCTTGGGTTGAGTACTCTTTGCTTTAGATTTTGTTTTGTTTCTTACTTTCTGATCTTCTGGGGACTTGGAGAATTTTGTTATTTTGAGGATATCAGGGATCCTCTTTCTCTGCCACTGGTGATGGTTAGAGTCTGACTAGGGTGAAAGATCATGTCTTTGCCATTGGTACCTAGGAAAGTTCATTGGGTGCTGGTTAAAGTCTGACCGTGGCAAGAGAATGCCTCTACCATTGGGCCTTATGCCACTGGTGCCAGTTAGAGTCTGGTTAAGGTGACAGTTCACGTCTCTGCCATTTGGACCTAGGAAAGGCTGTTTGAGGTACTGGTTGGTGTAAGAACATGTTTCTGCTAGTTGGGGATTTGTGTCATTTAGACCTAAGAAACATCATCTGGTGCCAATTAGAGCTGGCTGAGGCAAAACAGCATGTCTCTGCCATGACACCAGTTGATGAGAGATCATGTCTCAGCCAGGAGACCAATGGATGCACTGGTAGGTGAAGAATGCCTCTGTCATTGGGGCTTTGTGACATTGGTGCCAGATAGAATCAAACTGTGGTGAGACATATCTCTGCCATTTGGATCTTCGTGTCATTTGGAAGTAGGAAATGTTGTCTGGAGCCATACAGAGCTGGCTGGGGTGAAAGAATGTCTCTACCATTGGGGCTTTGCACCATTTGGGACATGAGAAAGATCACCTGTGTGACCAGGTAGTATGACCAATTGGTGGGAGACAAGATTCTAAAGCTAGTTTTAGTCTCCTCTTATCTTTTTTTTTTTGGAGCTCTGTTTTTGCTTTATATTGTTGTTTTGTTTCTATTTTGAAAAGAAATTGAGATTCCTAAGCATTCAAATTTTACATTAAGTTAGGAAGTACAGTAATCAAATATATGAGGCATGGAAATGCAATATTGGTGGATATTGGAAGGAAAGGATTTTCTTTTTGCTTTATATTTTTCTTCCTACCTGAACCCTCCTGAATTTGGCATTCTTAATGAGTAATCATATAAAATTTCCTTTGCATAAAACCAACAAGACTGGTTTCAAATTATTGTTTTAGTAACCAACACTTTGACTGGAATGTCATACCTGAAGGAGGCGTGCCTAAGCTCTTGCTGTTACTGAAAAGCCTTGAGGAAAGAAGGTTTACTTTGAAAGCTAACAAAAGCCCTTGGGAGAAATAGCCTGGTACCTTGTTCAGTCATGTTGTTCATGACAGCCTTTCCAGGAAAGGAAAAAAGGTTGTTTCCTGAAAGATAGCAAGGAGGAATCTTAAGACACAACGGGAACCTCAAGGATGTGAAGAATACAGGTACTGCAGTCAAAGCCAGATGGCAGTTGTGGGGCTTGGATTCTATGACCCAAAAGGATGCCTAAGGGTCATTCTAAATGTTCCTTGTGGAAGTTCCAGCAAAAAAGACAAAAAAGAGCCAGTGTGTTCAGTGCTTCCCTTATTGTTTTTATGCAAACAATGAGGCAAAATTGAAAACTCGCAGCCTTTTTGAGGCCAGTGTGAGTGATCTTAGGAAGGGGTATCAGGTTTTAAAGAAAATCACAATGCTCAGCCATGAACATTGGATTCCAGTGTGGCTAACACTCTTCAAAGCTTATTTTCATTTGAGAGTTGAACTGGCTTAACCTGATGATACCAAATTGTTACTGCTTAGTATCATTCCAACAAAAGCCTGGCAACTGAACTTCTTTTCAAAAGACAGTCTTACAGACTCAGGAAAGGTATAGGTCTCACTTGAGAGGCCCTCTTGCATCGCCACCTCCTGGGACTCAACACTGTGGCTACACTAACTGGTTGATTTGATGAAGTATGGGGTGGTCTTTTGGCTTCACTTTAAAGCTGCTTTGTTTTCTACCTTAATCGTTTGGACAGAAAGAGTCCAGAAGTTTCAAATGGGGCAATCTCAGGATATTCCCTTTAGCCTAATTTGAATATAGTAGGCAATAGGGCTTCGGACGAGGCTGACATGCCTTGTGCACCTTCCTCCAAGGAAGCTACTTTTTCTTAACCAGGGACACTGTAGAATTAGTCTCTACCTTTGTCATTTAGTTGTTATGGTTCTGATTGTGCCTTCTAACCCTCTTACCAAGTTTGTCACCTCCAGAATATGACAAGGATGACAACTCATCTAGTAATACCATCATTTGGACATCACACATGCCACTTTCCAGGGACAACCAGTGGACCTGGACTTTGCAAGATCCTTCTCCCTTGAATGAAGGCTCCCCTCCACTCCAGACCCCTTTCTGTTATGGACCTCTGGATCAGTGGATAGGTAAGACTATGCCAACTGGCCAGCAGAAAGTAGTTAAGAAGGAGACCTTCATCCATCTGCCCTTGTAAGATTACAAGTGTTCAGAGTGTTAAAGGGAGGGATTGTAATGGCTGGAACTCTCCCTCGGAAATGGGGAGAGGTGGAGAAGCACCAATGATGGCACATGCATGCGTTGCTCTGGAAACTGGGACAACACATACATGACACAACAAAACAGGATGCATAAGTCTGGCACCAAGAGCTAGAAAGGTGGTTGAATGGGAGGGACATACTCTCCCATCTATTTCTGCCACATAAGTGGGTCTTCAAAAGCAGAGCATGCACAAATGCCAAGCACTTGTGAATCCACAGCTGAGGGCTAAGGTTCCTGAGCTAGGGGCCTAACCAGAGGGATTCCCAGTGCTACTGTCATAGCACTCCAGAATCTGCCTGTTCTGGAGTACAAAAGGTTTTGGGTACTAGGGTAGGGGGAAGCTCAAACCAGCAGGTTCAGGGAAGCTCAGGCTTGCAAACCCTGTTTCCCTTCCCCAGGTGGAAAGCCATGGCAACTGCTGCCAATGGTCCACGCCAGTGTGGGTCTGTCAGCTACAGTCTCAACACAGTTAGGGAGGCCAATGTCCCTCTTGGAGAGCTTTGGTAGGCACAAAGCTGGTAAGAAGGGGACAGTGGTGGGGGAGAGGAGATTTGGGCTGCCAGGCCCTGGGATGCAGGTCCTTGAAGGTAGTACAGCTGGATAAAAGGCCCCATGCCCCAACCCTGCACACAAAACCACATACTCCTCTGGTTGCAGGGTGGTGGGCATTGAGAAATCTGCCATGTATATTTTTAAGTAAATTAAAAAAATCATTTTCCTTTCCACCAGACTCTGTCTCGAGAGTTATCGCCTATGGGCAGCAGGCACTAGATATTTGGTTACGGTGAGGTGAAAAAGGTTGAAAATCACTGATCTAGCATAAAAGAAAGCTCTTGAAGGATTTATGAATTAGATTAGATACAGATAAAACATCCTTATGTTTTTCTTGTTTGTTTTTATTTTTCCCAATATCTTTTATTATAGTAAAATACAACATACAGTATACTATCATAACCATTTTTACATGTGCACTTCAGTGACATTTAATAAATTCATGATGATGTTACCAACACCACTATCCATCTCCAGAACTCTTTTTATCTTCTATAGCTGAAACTCTATACACACTGAACAATACTCTTTTTCTCACTTTTCCTCAGTCCCTGGAAACTACCATTCTATTTTCTCTCTATGATTTTGACTTCTTTAAGTACCTCACATAAGTAGAATCATATTGTGTGTGTATACTTGAAATTGGCTTATTTAATTTAGCATAATGTCCTCGAATTTCATTCAGGTTACAGCATATGTTAGAATCTCCTATTTTAAGGCTGAATAATATTCTGTTGTGTGTATACACCACAATTTGCTTATCCATCTGTCCATCCTTCAACAGAAATTTGGGTTGCTTCTATGTTTTAACTATTATAGATAATGCTGCTATGAACATAAATGTATAAGTATCTTTAAGTTTTTAATAATATATAAGAATGAAATATTGAATTATATAATACCAAAAAATTAAAGTGTGCTTAGTTTGTAGAGAAGGACTACTTAGTCCTTTTTAAACTTAAAAAAGACATGTAGAAAAGGATCAAACAAATTATTGGTATAGCAAATGAGATTATACTTGAAAACAAAACTTGGGCTAATGACCAGTGACTGACAAAACTGCCTTTGGAGAATTAACTGGGTCTAATGACCCAACACAAATAGTGATTAAAAACACAGAGACTGTATCTACTTTTGGCTTTAGAATATACTGTACATATATTGTATGTAAAAATTCTTTAATCCCAGTAAGGTATCAAAATAAGAACTATAAACTTTGGTAGGTATAAAATAAGAATAGAGATTATAGTGACATGGTATGGAGATTTAAAAATAGCTTTAAGTATCTGTGTAATGATATATTTTGTAATAAATGTATTTATATATTTGCTGCTTCTTATGCAAAGCAGATAGTGTTAAAATCATATTTGATTGAATTTTAATTTAAAATATTTATTGAAATTTATTTCACTAATTCTAAAGGTAATGTCTTAATGCCTAAGAAAAATAATTTCTTAAATTGAGATATTTTATTTATATTTGCTAATATTTTTCATTAAATTAAATTAAGCTTCAATTTTCCTGATACTAGTATTCATCTTTTTCTACAATTAAAAAAAAAATGTGTTCTCTACTGAAAAACAGTTATGGTCCTTGGGATGTCACTGATTGGATATTCACTTAGAATGCTCTGTTATTGCTGGAAATATGAGGATCCTTTCAAGGATGCCTGGAGAGGGAGTCAGGTAACACCCACACTTAGACTAAACAATCTTCACATTGTTTTCTACTGACTTCTGTCTTTCATTATACCTGCCTAGATATCCACTGAAAACAGAAGCCCTCTTATCATAACCAGAATCACACAGAAACTTTAGAAGTTATCAAGCCAAACCTCATTAAATCAATGAAAAAACTGGGTTGAAATCAACAGGGAAATCATTCACTAAGGCTGGCCAGAGCTGGTAGTCATACCTACATTTTAGCAATTCCATGTCAAGAACTTCTGCTATCACTTTGCAATGTTGACTTTTTTGTTTGTTTGGTCTATGATTCATGTTTGAATCTTCCATCTCTGTCTGCCATCCAAATATTTGGCTTCTGGTCTACCTTGCTGTTTCACATACCTTCAGATTCTTACTGATGTCAGACTTCACAACAGCTTCTATGAGAAGAAGCCATTTATTTCAGTGGCACAGTTGGAAATGCTTTCCTTTGTTATGTAGATTTTAGGATTCCCTGTTCTCTCAGTTTTTTCCTGAACTGAGACACCCAAATCTAATAGTAGGAAGAATACCTTTAAATGCCCAGGCATGGAGGCTACAGATACTATAAATCAAAAATGTCTACCATGTTCTTTATGTCACTAGTGCAGGATATTTTGTAGGCTGTTTGCATTTTGCTTTAGGAGATTGAAGAGGGAAATGTCACTTTTAAAAATGGTTATGTCCTTGCCTCTACACAAAGCTTCCTGTTGTTGTTTTTTTTGTTGTTGTTGTTTTTTAAAGAAAATTTCTTATGGTGAATATTTTACCTAGGTAAAAATGGAGTTGTGGAAGAAGCGGGTCATTAACAAATCACCAACAGAAGTAAAGATGACTCCTCTTATCCTGACCACACTCTTGGAGGTCCTGTTACCAACATCTTTTTCTTTAGCAGTTTAACTTCCCAGCATGTGTGACTTCCATCATGTGCCTCTTGAATGCACCCTCCACAAAAGGGCCAGAGTAGCTGGTTTCAAATGTTCAGTAAATATGGAAATTCTCTGATGACAACCTAGCATAAATATTTGATCATGTGTGAACCAAAAATTAAATTCCTTAACTCAAAAGATTAGCTCCTCTTTGAACTGTTCCTTATCTAGCTCTAACTCATGTTCATATTGCTGTATGATTTATACTTAACATTCTAACAAATACTGAGCTGTTTTTATTCTTCACAACATAACACAGAGTGAAAAAAAAATGTACCTGTTTCTCAGGATTGTTTCAAAATAACATATCTAAAGAACTTAACGTTTTTCTCAAGAAAAGCCAAAGTAAAATATACTCTTGAAAATTAATTTTATAATGTTAATTCTATATATGTCTTTCCTTGTTCTATCTCTTCCTTATGGATACACCTTCAACTTCCCAGGTTCCTTCTTCTTTCTTGAGCTTGTTAACTTTGACTTACCCCCCACAACACATCTCGCAGGTCATTTCCTCCCACTACAGATGCCTCCTCTTGGTAGGGTACCTCCGGCTTCTTTTTTTTTTTTTTATCATTAGAGTATAAAGTTATCCTTCTAAAATTTTATCCTTTTTATCTGCATTTTTCACTGTTGTGGATTTGTTTTGAGAACAAGAGTGAGGACTTATTCATCTTTGCATTCTTAAAATTTAGCATAATAAATAACACTTGATGGGAAGTCAATATTTTTTTTTACATAAGATACAAGACTACTAAAGAAGAAATACCTGACACATCCAAAACCCACAAGAAAAATGTAAATGTTTTACAAAATATATTAACTTCTTTTATACATGTTCACCACTGTGAAGTTATGGCAGTCATAATTTCTTAAGAGTCTGTTCTGAAACAGCGCAGAGTCAGGGTTCCACAAATGTGGTTGTTCCCCAAACTGGAGTACTTCCAGTTTGGGGTATTTTGAGATATTGCTTACTGTTAATTAAATCGGAGTGCCAGGATCACATAAATTCAAAATTCCACAGAAAACTTACTGCTTCTTGAATCTGGGAATAGAAAGTCAAAGGAATAGAGATTAAGCCTTTTTAAAAGAAAATAATAAATAAAAGAATGAAAAGTGAGTTTTTAAAAATTATTTCAAGTAATGGAATGACTCTGGTTTAATCTCTGATATACATTTAAAACCCATAAATTGTATATTTCTGACTCAGTCTCATCTGACTGCCTGACTTGCTACTCTAGTAAATTGGATATTGGTTAATTGCACAGTTTATCAATCTGCAAACTGCATTGAAGTCCAGATGCTCTTTAAAATGTAATCATTCTAGATAAACACTGTTGCAGTTTTCATTTCAGTTTTTGATCACATCACAGTAATACAATATTTTCTCATTACATTTCACTATAGATCATACCCTGACATTATTTTCTAAACTTGTTTACCAAGTGCTTCTTTCATGCAGTATTCCTTTTAAAATATACTTTCGTGTGTGTGTTAAAGTAGGAACCCTGAGTGCTTTAGACTAAGTGTCATGCTTCCTAATTGGAAACTATTAAGTCATCAAAATCAACTCAGGTTAATGGAATAAAAAAGAAGAAGAATTAAGAAGAAAGAAGAAAGAAGAAGAAGAGGAAGAGGAAGAGGAAGTAGAGAGGGGAGTGGGAGAGGAGGGGAGGGGAGGGGGATTCTGTAAAGTTGGCCTTTGAAATGCTTTCATTTCCCAATGTAAATTTAGTAATTGAGATCTTTAAATGCTTACTTTTATTTTTTCCTATTATAAGAATAATACAGATGATGTTTTGTAGTAATAAATAAAATAATAAGGTGTCTCTTGGAAAACATAGGTTATCACCTTGTAAATTCAGGTAGTCATTTAAACATTTTGAATGCCACTTTTTAAAGATTTTATTATTTTATTTTATTTTATTTTATTTTATTTTATTTTATTTTATTTTATTTTATTTTATTTTATTTTATTTTATTTATAGAGAGAGGAAAGGGAGGGAGAAAGAGAGGGAGAGGAACATTAACGTGCGTCTCATGCACCCCTTACTGGAGACCTGGCCTGCAACCCAGGCTTATGACCTGACTAGGAATCGAACGCGTGACCTTTTGATTTGCAGACCAGCACTCAATCTACTAAGCCACACCATCCAGGGCCTGAATTCCATTTCTTTTCAGTAGCAATGTGATGAGTAATATATGCATGAGCTTGACATGCTATTTTAATTAAATTTATTTCATCTTTCTAAATACCTAAATAATACTAACATTAAGAAAGAAATATGTATTTTAAAAAGTAAAACAAAATTCACCAAGACTAATTCTCATTCCCTTCTCTTTGTGTACATATGTACTTTTACATTCAATAATTTTAATATTTCTTTTATTGTTTAAGCAAATTCCAGTTTTTTGTTTTTTTTGCTACTGACAGTTAAAATCACTCAAAATAAAGGCAAGGGGAACGCTTATGCGCACCATCTGCTAGTTTTAGAAATTCCCAGCCAGCTACAAAATAAGCCCTTTCATTCCCAAATTGGCTTATTTTCTTTTGAGCAACAATGTCAATTTGAAATACATTTGACTCTTCCAAGGCTGTTTGACCTGTTTGTTTCTCTGCCTCTACAGAGCAGTCAGAAATTTAACTCAGAAAATAGCTGTCAACATCCCATACAAAAGGTGTAATAAATGTAACCACACGCTTAATAAATGCAATCTTCTTCCAGTTAGTATACTAACTATTGTTGAGGGGGAAAAAAAAAGAATAAAAATAAAAGCTCCAGCCTTCTGAGTTCTTCTCTTGGGTACCTCTTCTCCAAAATGTCACCCAGGGATTTATCTCCCCTTTCCAAATTTAACACAAAATCTCAATGTTTCCTAGGCTCATATTAGATTTCTATGGTCACTATAACAAATTACCACAAACTTAATAACTTAAAAAGCAGAAATTTATTCTCTGATAGCTTGGGAAACCAAAAATCTGAAATCAAAACATTGTTCTAGGGAATCCATTCTGTGCTTTTCTCCTGGCTTTTGGTCACTGCTGGCAATTACTTTATATTTCTGTAACCATAATAAACATACTATAAGGTAAAGTAGTATAAAAAGATAAGTGGAAGGGAGAGCAGAGAATGTCTACCACATGTAGTTATACAGAACACCTGCTGCATAGAGTTCGGGATGCCCGTGAGGCATATCCAACAGAAGAGAACTTTGGAAGGTTTGTTGTGGGGTGGTCCTTGGAAATGTCCTCTGGTATATTGTCACACTTGAGACTATGTCCCCTTAAATGCAACATGTACAATTAGAGATTCTGATTAATGTATCAATTTATAGAACTATCTAAAAAATGGCCTATATTTTGGACCTTTAGCTCAATCTATGTTTCCTGGTTTCTTACCACAGATAATTTATCTGAATTCTATAATAGCTGTCAGCCACATCCATATTAAATTCTTTATAATCTATTTTTAGAAAAATAACAATAAAAATACACTATGATGGTTTAGTAGATGTTAGAAACTTTTTAGTGGATAAAAGGCAATGATGGTGTATTCTATAAAATATGTGTATTATTTTCCACTCTCCCTGTCACATATGGAATTACTCTGGCAATGGCATTGCCAAGTTTGTGCTATACAGTAGTCCTGGCAAGGTGTTTTCCTTTGCAACAGCACAAGTTCACCCCTGAGAACATGTTCACAATTCTGTATTTATGCACCCCCATTGGGATTATTTACACATACTAAGAACAAGTATTACTGAATTGCTCTAGTTCAAGCTTGCTCTAAACTTGAGTAATTAAGAGGTAGCAGGGTAATTCAAACCATAGAAGATAATTAGAAGATGAATTTCAAAGAAGGATGATTGAGAAGACCTCACTTTGGACTCTTCAGCCTCTCTTTCAATGTATATAACTCTACATTAGTTTGACACCACTTTATATATAGTCACTCATTTTATTATTTCAGAAAAGTTAGCAGGTATAATTATTCGTATATTACAAATAAGAAAATTAAAAGAGAGGAATTAACATATTTAGGTCTATTTGATATGCGTTAAACATTACCATAGTAAAATGTTTTTCCGTGTAATAGAAATGTATATGTTAAGATTTAAAATGCCTTTTCTTGCCATTTCTAGGGATTAGCTTCAAAGGAAGAATGTCCCTTTTATCCAATCCAGGTTCAGTTTCAATTTACTTTAGAAATAACACATGTTTTGTAAGTGAGAGATACCCAGAGAAGTTCTTCAGAGAGGATGAAACTGCCTGTACTTAGAAAGAGTAAGAACTTGAAAAAATACACACAATTAGTACATTTACTGTATGCTGCCAAGTTCACAGAAAACTCAACCTCCAACCATTTGCTATTCTGATCCCTGCTCTTGAAAGCTCTATATGCTATGCATTTAAAAGGAACTGTCTTTACAAAAAGTAACTGTGCTTCCTTGCATTATTTTCTACCCAAATTAAAAAAACAAAACAAAACACCAAATACCATTTACAAGGTGACCATTCAAGTATTGAATACAAAATTGATAAAAATAGCAAAATGTTTTCTTTTGTTTTCTTCTCTTTTGTCCTTATTCTGTGATAGCCAAATATTCTCATCAGAAAGTTTCATGCCTTGGCCTATAATTCCAGGCCATGGATGCAGTGTTCATGAGAATACGAATAAATCACATTTCACCTATGGTCCTATTTTGAAAATAGATAGGTATAGATAAGATTTCAAGAAAAAGTTTAATCACATCTAAAATAGACTTATACAAAATAAAGAACACATAGTAAAGTTTCATTAAGAAGTTTTGTATTTTTTGTTTTTAATTCTGAGAACAAGATCTCAAGACCTGCTTTTACCAAATGTTTATGAAGACATGGCAAATAATATCCTAAATGTTAATTTTTCAGGTAAAATAAAAAGTTGATAAGCTTAGGTACATTTTCATTTTAAAATAATGATCTGTAGACTGTAAAACCTTGGAACCACTCAACTAAAAAATCACTGAAATGTTTCCTTTCAGCATTTGAGTTCCATGATTCTATGGGTATAATTTTCAGCAGCTAACATTTATCATGTGATTAATCATTCATAACCTTGAACAATGTTTAAAATACAAACATTTTTAAATATTGGAGAGGCCATGTTTCTTATAACCAAAGATATTTTATCAATTCCAAATCGGTTTTGGTAATGGGTAAATATTTAAGTCTTGCCAAAAGTAGTGGAAAATCAAGAAAAGTGTAGCTATTGAGGACAAATGAAAAATATGGGTAGAAATAAACACAAAAATAAAGGTGAATTTGTTTTATCACTTATGATTTACAATTTATGTTTAATAAATGATAATTAGTGTAAAATTTAATAACTTTTCATATGTATGCACATATATGATGATCACTACAATCAAAACGGTGAACATATTCATCCACCCCAAAAGCTTCCATGTATTTATTTGTAACACCTCCATTTCCACCCTCATGCTATCCCTAAACATCTCTGATCTGCTATGTTTTGTGTTGATGTAGTGAAGTTATGCTATAAGCAAAGAAACTCCAACACTGAGAAACTTAAATTTTAAAACTCAATAATGATCAATGATTTAAATGTAAGACATGAAACCATAAAACTTCTAGGGGAAAAAAATAAGGAAAAGATACTTGACATTGGTATAGGAAATCATTTCTTGGATAAGTCATCAAAGGTACAGGCAACAAAAATGAAATAAATAAGTGGTTTAGTAGCTATTAGATCATTTTTAGTGGGTAAGAGACAGGGAGGTTGTACTCCCTAAAATACATGTATTTTCCTCACTGTCCCTCTAGCATGTGGAATTACTTTGACAATGACATTGCCAAAAAAGTAAAGTAAAAAGCTTCTGCACAAAAGGGAATAATCAATAAATTGAAAAACCAACCTATAAAAGGGGGGACAATATTCACAAATCATATTCTTTTATAAGGACTAATATCCAAAATAAATAAAGAACTTAAACAACTCAATAGCAAAAAAAGAAAATAGTCCAATTTAAAAGTAGGCAGAGGACCTGAATGAACATTTTCCCAAAGAAGACAAACAGATAGCCGACAGGTATATGAAAAAGTGCTCAACACCACTAACTGTCAGTGAAATTCTAATAAAAAGCCACAATAAGATATCACCTCACAAATGTTAGTATAGCTTTAATCAAAAAGAGAAAACATAACAAATGTTGGTTAGGATGTAGAAAAAATGAAAACCTGGACTGTTGGTGGGAATGTAAATTGGTGTAGCTGCTTTGGAAAAACAGTATGATAAGTCCTCAAAAAATGAAAAATAAAACTACTATATATTTCAGCAATTCCATTTTGGGATGTTTATTTAAAGAAAATAAAAACATTAACTTGAAAGATATATGCACCCATGTTTATTGCTGCATTATTCAATAGCTGAGATTTGGAAACAACTTAAATGTTTCAATGAATGGATAAAGAAGATAACATATATACATATATATCTTATTATATATATCTTATATAATGTGAATATATATAAACACAATGTATACATATATATATGTAAACTGGCCGTAAGAAAGGATATTCCGTCATTTGCATTGTGGACAGAACTTAAAGACCTTATGCTAAGTGAGATGTCAGACAAAAACAAACAAAAAAACAAATACTGTGAAAACAAATGATCTCGTTTTTATGCGGAATCTAAAAAAAAACTGAACTTGTAAAATCATAGACTAGAATGGGTATAGGAGCTGGGGGAAATGGGGAGATTTTGTTTAAGGGTATAAATTTACAACTAGTGGATAATTAAGTTCTGGAGATTTAATGCAAAGCATAGCAATTATAGTCAACAATGCTGGATCATAAACTTGAAAGTTGCTAGAGACTAAATCTTCACTGTTCTCAACACACACACAAAAGAAATGATAAATATGTGACATGATAAAGGTGTTTAATATTACTGTATCAATCATATTTCAATATATAAATATATCAAACCAACAGATTGTACACCTTAAACTCACACAAAGTATATTTCAGTTATATCTTACTAAAAACATATATGTAACTTAAAGAATTACGTTGTGACTACAAAGTCTTAACTGCTATGCTTTAAAATATTTTATGATCAATTTTGTCCTTTTGGAACATACTGAAAACTAATTCAAATTTTACTTTTGCCTTTACCATTACTTTTTTAAACCTATCAATTAAAATGTTTCTTTTAATTCAAGACACAGATTGCCTAATAGAGATAATACTTTGCCCCATCAATACTTCCAGAAAAATAAAAATGCAGTAGCATAGCATAATTGCTATAGAAAAATGAATGTTCTAATGTTTATTAATCTTAAGAAATGACTTAAGTTAAATGCATGAAATGTGGTAAAAACACTTTTCTTCAGTTGTTTGGTTAGTGATAACTTTTTTTTTAATAAAAAAGAATTGTGATGCAATTTGATCAATCTTAAAATAAAAAAAAAAAGCCCACTAATTTTAGACAGAAACGTCTGGCAGGCATGCCAGTCAGTAGAGAGAGCTGACGAGATTCCTGTGCCTTTCATAGCTTGTGGTAGAAGAATATGGATAAGAATCTTTGTGGTAAGTTCCTAGGGTTCTTGAGCAATATAAACTAAGGGAAGGGACAAATGAAAGAATACTGGGTTCTTCACAATAAGCAGGGACTTACAAAAATACAGACCATATTGTATATTAAGTTTGTGGACAGAATGCTAGCAGTTATACCCTCAGTTTTAAAGTTGCTAACCCACATTTCTGTAAAAAGCAAACCTAGTAACTTGAATTCAATGTTTTTTTGTTTGTTTTTTATAGCTTTTTAAAAACTGAGTATTGTTAAAGAAAAATGGCTAAATACTTGTTAATCTGATGAGGCAAATTTTATTCAGACTACTACAGTTGAGGATAGAGAATTCAGTATAATCTCAGCTCAACTCCAACTATGAAAAAACTAACAGGGTTTTGAAGGGAAAGCAGATAGGGAACAAAAAAGAGCCGTTAAGAGGTGAAAAAGGGGAGATAGAAAAAAGGACTGGAGGGTTGTGTGGAAATTTAAAACTGCAGAAGGGGGTAAGTGAAGAATTAATGAAAATGTTTGGCAAGGTAGGTTACACATTGTCCTTTTTTTTTTATTGGTTTGGCAGCCCTGTTTCCTTCAGCAGACTTAGCATGGGGCCAGGGACACAGCCTAGTGTGGGAGAAAGCCAGAAAAAATTCTGGTCAAGTATGTAAAAATATTAATATAATTTGAAAAGCCAACATTAAATTAAAAAGAATCATTACTTCCTCCCACTTCATCCATTCCGGTTGTATCTATAACTCAGTAGTACTAATATTATAGTTATTAGTATATTCTTCTTTTTGTTTCCTAAAATATAAGAAAATGATATGTATAATATACATTTAAATATATGAGGTTTGTCCAGAAGGTATCCAGCCATGTAATACAAAAGATAGACATTTATTGAAGAAAATTCAAGATATAAGAAACACTGTACACAGGACAATGACACCTCAGTTCCTTTCAAAGTAGACACCTTGGGATCCCACAGAGTTTTCCCAGTCACCATCAGCTGCCCCATTTTATTTTCCTGAATCTCATCAGCAGCCTGAAATCTTTTCCCTTTCAAAGATGATTTTCATTTTGGGAAAAATCAGAAGTCACAGGATGCCAAATCTGGCTGTAGCAGGTTGAGTCACCTGGGTGCTTTGATATTTTGCCAAAAAACTCCGCACAAGACATGGTGCATGAGCTGATGCAGGGTTGTGGTGAAGCTGCCAATCACCAGTTGCCCATAACTAAGACCTTCGGAACCATCCCTAGAGTTTCTGTGGAGGAATGTTTGAGCTTAATGTAAAATTTGATGCAGGTTTGTTGTTCTACTTGCTCAGTCATTTTGAATGTGATGGTCACACAGGACACATGTTCACTCAATGGCCTTTACTGCCACCACTGACTAGTACAGTAAAGTTGTCATTGTTCACACATGCATGTTCCAGTTCACTCTCCTTGGCTGCCAGGTTACATTGATGTTAAGCAAACCATTCAGGTTATATTGACAATGGCTGGACTTTTATTGGACAGTATACACACACACAAGAATATTTTATATTCTTATTTGATTTTATTAATTAAATGTGAAAATCATTCCATTGCTTCAGTGATTAATCTTGTCAAATTATCAACTTTTATTAATAATGTATCTTCAGGACACATTTTTAAAATTGCATTGGCAAGTCAAAAGATAAGCTGATACATGACTTTGTAAAATATTGCCAAATATTTTCTATATGAGCTCTATTAATTGACATCCTACCGGCATGAAAGTATGAAAATGTCACTTCAATAGTCTTGTCAATTGCATATAACAGAATTCTCTAATACTTGCCAATTTAATATGTAAAATATAATATCTCAGTGTAGTTTTATATTTGCATATTTTTGTTATGAATGATATGAAAACCTTTTAATATTTAAAGCCATTTATATATTTTTATATGAACTGCCCATTTTTTTGTATTTTTCTTCAATTTGTAAGAGTTACTTATTAGTTATGTAGAATAATCAATATCTCTCATAAATGTTGCAAATCATTTCACATATTTGTCATTTGTGTTATAAATTAGCTAATGGTAAATTCTGGCATGCTAATTTTTAATGTAGTAAAATTTATTAATTTTATTTGCATTAAAATTTCAGTCACACACATGGTATAGAGATATTCACTCACTTCCTTCAGTACTGGCGTAGTTTTATTTTATTTTTTTAATTTAGATATCTGATCCATTTAGAGATTTTGTCCTTGTATGTGTAGAGATATGGGTCTTGTTTACCTTTTTCTGTATGATTTTTATTCGTTATAATACTAGGTATTTAAATTTTATCTTTGCTTCAGTAGGTGTGGCACCATCTTTATTATGTACTAAACTTTTGTATGTGCCGGAATCTATTCCTGAACTTTAGGGTCTGTCCCATTTTTCTATTGATTCACTAGCATCGTGCTGACTTAAATATGCAAGTTCATATCATGTTAATGTCTATAGGACCTATGCCCTTGAGAGATTTTTTTGTCGTTTTTATTATTAATTTAAGAATCAGTTTTATTGAGGTACAACTGACATACAATAAGGTTCACATGTTTAAAGTATGCCATCCGATAAGCTTTGACAGCTATAAAACCTTGAAATCATGAACACCATTGAGATAATGAACATATTTATAATTCCTAAAAAGGTTTCTTATACCCTTTTCTAATCTCTCTCTATTATGCCTTACTTCCCTACCTCTTTGTCCTCAGACAACTGTCACAATAGAGTACATGCTTTGCATTATCTAGAATGCTATATAAATGGAGTCACACAGCATGGACTCTTCTCTACCTGGTTTTCACTCAGTAATAAAATTTTGAGATTCATCTAAATTGTCATATTATATGGTGTCAATAGTTCATTATTTTTTATCATTCAGTAATATCCCCTTATATAGATCCACCACAGTATTTATTTTTGTATCTGTTGTTAAACACTTGAATTACTTTCAGTTTTTTGACATTACAAATAAAATTGCCATAAACACTGTGGGCAAGTCTTTATATAAACACGTATATCCTATTCTTTAGGGCAAGTACCTTGGTGTAAACTTGATAAATCAGAGGGCAAATGTATGTTTAACTTTTTAACAAAATACCTATCTATTTTCCAAAGATGTTTACCTTATCGGATACCCAGTAGCAGTATATGAAGAGCTGCTGTTAATCCACATCCTTATTAACCTGGATCATACCAGTCATTCTAACTTTAGCCACTCCAGTCAGGTGATAATTATGTTTCATTGTGGCTTTAACTTGCACTTTCCTAATGGTTATTTATGCTGAGCATCTTTCCATTCACTTATTTGCTATCCATATATCTTGTTTGGTGAATGGTCTTTATAATTCTTTCCCATTTCTTATTGAGTTGTTATGCTTATTATTGTCTTTTTGGGAGTCGTTTATATATCCTGCACATAATTTTTATCAGATATATTATTTTAAAATATTTTTTATAGTCTAGGATTTATCTTTTCATTCATTTATATGCGGTTTCTGAGGATCTGGCATTTCTTATTTTTGAAATGCAAATTTTTTAAAAATCTAGTATTCCTATCCTAAGGTCACAAATATTTTCAAAATGTTTTCCTCTAGGGTGTATGGCATCAGTGAGATGGTGAACTATGTGGCTCCTGATTTCAGTCCTACTCAACAGAAAAACCAACCATCAACCATCCATAGACAAGACACCTTTGTGAAAATCCTAGAACCCAGGAGTGAGGCTGAAGCACTCCTTGGACCACAAAAACTAAGGAAAAACTTCATTAGATGAGTAAAAAGAGCAATTTCTTTTTAACTTCACCTTGGCTCCCCAGGCGAGCGCAGCAATGAACTGAGAGGCTCTCCCTGGGAGGAGAGCCTACTGTGCACATTCAGTTTCCCCAACATCATGGGACCTTCCTAGGAAGCCCACTTAGGTCTCACCTCAGGGAACAATAGGGGAATTGCTACACTAGACCACCTGAGATCAGCTAGATGGAGAAAGGGAGTGATTCTGCCTATCTGTGAAGTTGAGCCAGTGACCTCATCAGACCAGGGTGTTGTCTGAAGCTCTTGCCAGCTTGGATCTTCAGCCAGTGGGATATTCTGATTGTAGAGCCATTTTCCTGTCCTGCCTCAACAGGGAAACAAGTCAGCAGTCCTGCCCAACTGCTGAGAACAGCCTCCAGCCACAATTAGCCTAGGAATCTCAAACCATGAGCCAGGGAGCCTTGGAACCTATCTTTGGCACCACCCAGCCACTGAGCCCAGCCTACGACCCAGCTCAATTGTTGCACATATGTCCAGGCCTCACCCAAGCAGGGAACCCAGACAGTGACCCCACCTAATTACAGAGCATAGCCTACCACCCCACCTGACAGCGGAGCCACAGCAAACCTGCCTGATGGGAGCACAGCCCCCCACCCCACACAACTGTGGGTTACAGTGGTGGTCCTGACAGAATAAGGAGCCCAACCAGTGACCTTGCCCAACAGCAGAGATCAACCTACAGCCTTGATCAACTTTGGGGTACAGCTTACAGCCCCACCTGAACCCAGGCACAGGGTAAGGCCCTGCCTGATTATGAGGCCTTGCCTGCAGCTCCACCTGAACCCAGGGCCCAACCAGTAGCCTCATCCAGCCAGAGAGCACAGTCTGGGACCCACCTGACAAGAAGTGACTGTGGAGCCCAGCCTGCGGCCCCATCCAATCAGAATCTAACAAGTACCACTACCCTGCTACCTGAAACACAGCCCTTCGGGGGACATTATTCAGTATATTACAGTTTGAGTCTCATAAGTATATTGGTTTTCTTTAATTTTACAAGACACCAACATTTTTCTTGCATCTTTTTGTTCACCATGTTCTCCAAAGGATGAGTGGAATGTCCTCCCTATGTATACTCCTCTCTACCCCAAAGCTGCTGCTGCTGTTTTTTGTTGTTGTTGTTGTTGTTGTTGTTGTTTTGACTATCTCCTTAAGGTGTTTAAAAGCATTTAAGATTCTCCCTGTATCTTGTGTTGGGAAATGTAAGGCAAGCTTTCATTATTGTTATTATTATTATTTTTTTAATATGGGGAGGACTTTGCTTTCTGGCAGTATTTTTAGCTCTTAATTTTTTTCTAGGAAGTTTTTGATAATACTTGGCCATCAGTACTAATTTGGGTTTCTGCAACTTGAGGAATTGTTCTGCCAGGGATTTTTATTATTCTTCTACTTAAGCTAATTTGAACTTTAGTCAGTTGTCATTTCCTCAAATACTTTCTCCAAAGTCTGACTTTTAATAAAAATTTTAAATCTTCCATTTTGATCATAGACAATGGTTTATTATAAAGATATTATTTGAAAACTTTCTGAAGTATACAATTAAAAATAAACTGTATTTTTTATTATTACTTTAGATTAAATTATTTGTTAAATTATATCCAGATGAAATAATATAATTGGTAAATACCAGCTTTTGCTCAATGGATACATACACAAGAGAGGTGACAAAGAGGTGTCTATGGAGTTGAGGATACAAAACAACAATTTCTTGAGTAGTAAGTTGAAAGTACAGACTTTTTCAGATATGCCTAAAACAAACATATTTCTCTATTAGCAAAATCACAGGAATTTTAACTGGTTTAATGTGTTCATTAGCACTTTTTAAATAACAATTAACAAAATCCTACATAGTTTAAGCAAATGACAACAATTATACTGAAAATAATAAACCACCGGCTCACTTAATTTAAATAATTGAAGAGTTAAACTTACTTCAAACATAGCTGAATCTAGAGGGTCAAATAGTGATGTTAGACTTATTATGCTTTGCCTTAAATTTCAGTATTCACACAGTGTATGATCACAAAATAAGAAGAAAATACCCTTTTAAACAACAGACCTGGAAAAATATATATGGATGATTCAAATTGGCCTAACAACTCATTTGGCCATTTTCAATTAATATCTAAGTCTAGAAAGGGAAGAGTCACCATGATTGATCAAGTTTAGGTAACGGACCTACTCCTTGGCCCAGGTAGATGTCATTGACTCTACCTAAAACACATTGATTCATCAAGATTACCATGGAACCACGGAGACAGTGGTTTTCAAAGAAAGCAATGTCAAGCTATGCTACCTCCCTTAGCTCCATAATAAAATATTAGTATTGAATTTTGATTTGAAATTATCACAAATGAGTATGCATTATTTTGAATTATAAAAAGTACATAAGTCACCACTTTGAAAATATTTGTTAGATTAAATAAAAAGTAAAATGTAGTAATCCTGCTATTATTTCATTGTTTATCACATTAAGAAGGTTGTTCACTGGAATAATGTACTTTGTAATTACTTCTTCCTCACCCTATCAGTTCTTGAGAGTGTGGCTCAAAGACTGTCTGGTCTTTGTTAATTAGGTGACATATGGCTGATATAGCTAACCTGAAGATCTCAAAATAGTCTTTCTGTGAGGGGATTTATACAACCCTGCTGATTTTGGTTCTGTCATTCTCACCTAGCTTAATAAGACAGGTGCTACTGTCTTCTCTCTATATGTAGTCAACTAGAGAGAAATTACTGGTGTTCATCATTGACTAACTCTATGTGTAGTCTCAGAAACTAGAAAGTCCACTATTATCTCTTCTGGTAATCACAGATAGTTTTAGAAGAAAATAAACTCTATGAGTTCAAAGGAAGGAAGTTGTCATTGCAACTTTCAAAATTTCAATTGACTAAGATGTTTGAAAGGGATGAGAAAATAGAGGCGAATTGTCAGCTTAATTGCTGGAAGAAAATATGACAGAATTTAAAATAGTTATTAAAAATCAGCCTTTTTATTTTATACTTATTTCTTGGAGTGAAGCAAACTAATTTATCTGATTCAGAGGCTATATGTACTTAGCAGGACAAAATGAGTAAGAGATGCATACAACTGCAAACACTTAAAACCATGACAAGTTATTGACCCATTACTTCACCAATAGGCATAATGAAGACAATAGATATAACTGCAATTTTTAATCCTACTCTTTTTAAGATTTTATCTTCAGAATTTTTCAATATCATTAATATGCCTTGTTGAAATATTTTAAATCGCTAAATATTTCATGGAATAGCTTTATCATTATTAATCTTCTTATTTTATGAATGTCTCCAATTTTAACAAATCCAAAAAAAATCTAATGTTTTTCTGTGCTTAGAAATATTTTCAAAAATTAAACTTCAGGAATTGTAGGACTATTAACATTTTGAAGCTCTTGAAACATACTCTGAAATTGCTAAAAAATGTGATACCAAATTATAGGATACTAAAAATAAAAATCATATGTAAAGCTATTACTCATAATTATTTGCCAATTTTTAGCATTAATATGTATTCTTATACAAGTTAATGATGTTCTTTACACAATTTTTAATACAAAACAAAGAGAACAACAAAAACCTTAAAATTAATTTCCTCTGAGAATAAAAATAGCATAATTTCACATCTTGAGTCATTTATTACTTATAATAACTGTTAGAAGTCTTCTTTCATATAAACAGATAATAATTTGAAATATATACTATTGTTTTACTTTTACTTATTTTATTTTTCCATAAACTTTTGGGCAAGGATATTGAGACTATTACTAATTCTCCTAATTTGTTTTGACATTAAAATTGTCATTAATATCCATTGAAAGTAAATGATTAAAAAGAATAAAGAGCCTCCAAAATTATACTTTTAAAACGATCTTTAACAAGATATTTCTGTGTAGACTGTGAGAAAGATGATGTATACTAAGAAGGGCTCCTGGTGACTGACTCATCTGCAAGAAGAAGGAGAAGAAGAAGGAGGAGGCAGGTGCAGGAGGGCAGAGAGGTGGAAAGAAGGACGAGGAAGGAGAAGGAAAGAAGGACGAGGAAGGAGAAGAAAAGAAAGAGAAGGAGGGGAGGAAGGGAGGAAAGAAGGGAAGGAGGAAGGGAGGAAGGAAGGAAGGAAGGGAGGCAGAAAGAGCCTAGCAGCCATTTCTTCACAAGAAGCTCTCATGCAAACTGCACTTTAGGGAGAAGCCTGCACTGAACTGCCTGCCTACACTGTGTTTCTGCCATATAAGCCGGCCTTCTAAAGAAATTTCTGGAATCCTATTGCAACCAGTAGGACTGAGGCTTTTCCCATCCAATTGAACCTGTGCAGCTCTGACCAATCAGAATGGTTCTGTTCTGACCAACCAGGACAGTTCCTTTTGGGCCAGTCAAACTATGAGGATCTGGGGTCCTCATTTGCATGAGAGCAAACCAATCAGGGGCCAGGGGCAGGAACTTCTGTCTATATAAGCAAGATCTCCAGCGGCTCTGGAAGCACACTTCCTCTTTCTACCTGGGCTAAGACTCTGGAGATGCTTGGTGGAGCAAATGCCAGAATGGAGTGGCACAGAGTGGAGCAGCCCAAGGTATAGCCAAGCAGACCAATGGCATGTAGTGCAGCGCTGTCTAGCCTGAGAGAGGCTGCCTCACAGGTGTGCTATTTTCATGCCTGTGCTATATCACAATTAAGCAGTTTTTCACCAAATAAAATTTTCTTCCTGACCACACCACCAACAGGAATCTCAGATTGGGGATTCCTGTTGGCATTCAGTTGGTGCCAATGACCATGGGTTGACATATCAAATATACAAAGAAGGAAGAAGAGGAGAGAAATGAGAATTACTGTTATCTACTATCTTGGGGAAAAATAATTTGATAAAGCAAAATTGTTCAAAAACCCAAAACCTTATATTAGCAGAGTATAAAAAAGAACAGGTTTAGGGTATCGGGAACAATTATGCTTAGTAAGTCATTGTACCCTTTTCTAGAGAAAGAGAAAAAGACTACAACAAACATGAATTGAATAAAGTTTATTTTCATGTATTTTAATAAGTTATATGGTATTTTAGAGTAATTATTTTACAAAAATATTCACATTTCTCCTGAATGTAAATAGCAAATTCAAGTTTTCCAAACATTTTACATTCCTGGAAATAGTTTCTTCTACTGTGATTCAATTAATCCATAGGTATGAAATTTAAAGGAGAAAAATGAGGAGAGAGGGAGGGGAGAAGGGAAGGGAAGGGAATATGTGGTCTTTGGTCAAAACATAAAGCTACAAGGAATAACTCATATTCACTAAAATATCAGTTTTACTATTCTACAATAAACTCTTCCACTATTCTAGACCCAGTGCTTGCAATTTAGTGAAAAATTTGTCAATATTGTATCTCATTTGGAACATAAGATATAATTGATGGGTGAGCACCAAAAGTAGAAATTAATGTTTAGTTTCTATACTATTTAAGTACTAATAAGTGAGGCACTTTTCTAACCCATAAAAATGCAGATTTAGTAAGCAAATTAGCAAGTTATTAAGGCTAGAGGAAGTTAACATCACTTTTAAGTTGTATGGTATATTAGTTTGTAAGGGCTGTCGTAACAAATTATCATAGACCCTGTTGCTTAAACAATAAATATTAACCTTCTTACAGTTTTGGAAGCTGGAAGTTCAAGATCAAGATGTCAGCAAGTTCAGCTTCCTTATTTAAAGCATATGTTTTCCTACAAAACATAAATCTGTTCTTGTTTATTATGTAACCTTTCAAAAGTGTAGTGAATTTTAAAGAAAAACATTAAAATAATCTAGAACCTTACTGCCAAAGAATAAATTTCATGAAAATATTGCCATTTTCCTTTTAGAAGCGTTATGTACTTATAGCCAACAATATTCTTAAAACTAAAATTATGACCAAACCAAATGGAGTGCTTTTCTTGAATCTTGCTTTTTCCGAATCTTGCTTTTGCCATTTAACACTACATTGGGCACATTGTCCATGGAATAAAACACTGTTTCTGCTCAGTGCTTCATATGTTCTTACCTCTGTCCTAGGTCAGTAACCAGGTTGCCTTCTACTTTCCATCTTTAAGAGTTCTTAGTTGCCTTGTGAGTATTTTATAAGGTTTATAGTTGTATTTAGTGGAAAAGAACAGGAAGGAATAGTCCACCACATCACCTTATAACAGACCAGAAACCTCTCCACAGTATCTTTTAACTAATTATTCCTGAGCTTGTGTGTCTGCTATAGTCTTTCTTGTGCTCATCTTGAATACTAACACCTTATCTCACACACACAGGCACACAACGATATGTGTCATATCAACAGTGCCATCATTTATAAATGCAATCATCTTCACGAGGTGTCAGATTGGGTTTCTTTGAATTTACTTTTAAGAGATATGGACATAAGCAAAGATTTTTGCTCCAGAACACAGCACAGAGCTCTGATGAAATGAATAATCTGACAGTACGTTGACACAGCTCTTCAGAGAGGACATTTTCATCAAATAGCGAGGGTTTATTAACTCTAAATGGAATAAAGCCCTTGCTACATTTTTCTGTTTATCTTGTCTCATGGGGCTATTGCAGCTCTCTCAAGTTTCAAGTTTGAAATATTTCCAAAGAATAAGTAAGCAAATACAATGTTCAGAGCCTCTCACTTCCTCACCCCTTCTCTGGCTTTCAGATGAATCCTCCAGCAAAGTCCAGATTTCCCTGCACTTCCCGTGACCAGTGTCAGTGGGTGGGCAGCTGTGCATACTATAGAGATGTCTGGAAACAGCATTTATGATGATTTCTGCCCAAGGTTAGGTGTCTAGTATATTCTTGTCAGGGAAAAAATATTATAGTGAAAAGAACAAAACTTTTGTGGGAACAAACAACCTGTTTTGCTAATATCTATTTCTTACCTTAAAGATGGCATTTTGTAAGATTCTTGAGGCTGTTCTCCAATCTGTAAAATGGGGAATATTTTTCTCCATGTTTTGGAGGATTAATGTAAGATAAAGGTCATATATTGTAATAACACTATAATTATAGTACCCATTGGATACTGAAAATATCAGGGGATCACTTTGAAAAGTACGTGATTGCCTAACCATTACATTGTACACCTAAAACTAATACAAAATCACATTGAACATGATCTATAATTGAAAAAAATTAAAAGTTAAAAAAAAGAAAAAGGCCATATACACAGTGTGGACTTAATAAACACAGCTACTAACTGCAAAACCACAAGAAAGCTTCAGACCCAGCATATCCTCCTGAAGTTGTCCTGTGCCTTCCTATCCCTATTCTGACTCCTTCTGTTCTTTGGCTCTTCTCATTTGCCTCAGAATAATACAGCATGAATAACAATGCTGCCCTGCACCCAGTCAGTGGTCCATGAACTAAAAATAATTGTTTATTCATGCCAACCATGTTTTTCCTTTTTTCTTAGTATGTTGTAAGGTGAAGTTTCCAGAGAGAACTGTACATGTCTTACATTCATATCTTCTCTGCTCTGTACATTAGTAAAATGTTAAGCAGTAGCTAGTTTTCAAGAGTCTTCCAATACTTTACATTACAGTAGTAAAATGAGTATAGATGTCAAGAGTATGACTTTAGAGTCAAATATACCTAGATTAAATCCCATCTTTCTCATGTACTATTTGTATGATTTTGTATTATGTAATTATATAATCTCTCAATGTGTCGATTTCTTCACCTGTAAAATTGAGATAATAACATCTTATTCACGGAGTTGGTAGAATAACTTGGTTCATTTAATTAAATTTCTTGCACATAATAGGTAATATTATTATAAGGTGACTACCATTTGCTAAATGTGTCACATACATTACCTTTAATCCGTAGTACCCATTGCATCAGTTTTTGTAATTCTTATTTTCTGGATGAGAAGATTGAGGCTTAGTTTCTCTTTCCTGAAGAATGAATGTCTGCACTAACTTACAAATAAATATTTGTCATAAGAAAAAGTTTCTTGTGTCCTTATGGAGTAAAAATCAGCAAAATCGTAATTTCGATTATAGAGAGGGTAGAGGGATGCATAAGGCAAAGAAGTAGGTAACACAAGATTATATTTACTTAACATTTGGGAATGAATTTTATGCATCTTCTCCAGCATGTTTTTTCCTAATTCAAAACAGTGAACTTATTTTGTACTCTCTCAGTAAACATTACTAGTGCAGAAAACAGTTACTTCTGAAGGGTAATTGAAAAACAGATATAAATTTACCTCGTACTTCAAACTTTCCACTTATAATTGTCCATGCACATAATTTCCTTAAAGCCCGCTAGAAACTGACATACTTTTAAATCTTAGAAGAGCACCCTGGCTTTCGTGGACCTAGTACAGCAACATTGACTATCACGTGACTCGTAATGAGACAAGCCTATCCTTTCATTCTAGCTCTGAAATCTAATAGCTGTGCACCTTTATACAACATTTTCAAACCACACAGAGATTCAGTTCTGTCATCTGTAATATGCCACTAAAGGAATGATGTCAACATTAAAACATGTTTAAAACAGTTTAATGATATGTGGGTAAAAAATCTGAAAAGATACTTCACCAAAAAGGATACATAGATAGCAAAAAAGCCCAAACATATGCTTAATGTTATTAGAAAAATGAAAATGAAAACCACAGTGAACCACAACTGCGTACCTATTATAATGGCCAAAAATAAACAGATCTCCAAGTACCAAGTGCTGGTGAGCCTGAGGAGCTACTAGACTCTTACACATTGATGATTGGAATAAAATATTATACAGCCACTTTTGAAAATAGTTGTTTAAAGTAAAATATACACCAGTGACCCAGTAATCTCATTCCCACAGTCACCCAAGAGAAAGTAAAAACTATATTTTCACACAATAACTTGTATGCTTATATTTACAGCAGATTTGCTCACAGTCACCAAAAGAAGAACAGATCCAAATGTTTTCAACTGTTAAATTCATACAATGGAATATTATCCAGCAATAAAAGATAATAGACTACTGATGCCACAGCGTAGATGATCTCAGCTGTGCTCTAAGTGAAAAAAGATAGACCCAATGCAAAACTATGGGCATGATGGAATGTTCTAGGTCTTGCTTGTTGTGATAATACATTAATGTATGATGGTGGCTACATTCAACTGCACACTGGTTTTTGTTCTGTGTAAATTATACCCCAATAAAGACAATCTCATATTTATTCAGCCCTTCATAATTCACAGTGCACATTTCATGCATCTTTGATTTGATGTTCAGACCATTTAGTTGTAAATATCATTCTCTTCATTATTTCATAGGTAAGGAATCAAATATTGAATACGAATAATAGAATCAATACCGGGTTTTCTGATTCCTAACCAGAAGTTCTCTCTGGCAGACATTAAGATGCTAAGGTGTGTTTCACTGAACCTATGTTGTGTGATACTTTAAAGACACTCCATGGTATTTTTCCCATTAAATAGATTTGTAACAAAAAAGAAATATCCCAAGGTGTCACCCTTTTTATGTTGCTTTTTTTTTTTTTCACTCTTAGAAAAGTGTACAAACCTTCCTGGGATAACTGACTGTCCTTTGAAGTTTCACATTTTGTATCTTTATTCTATTACCATTATTTTCCTGAAAAAAAAAAAAAGCACTTAAAAATATATCAACAAAACTCCTGCCAAACTACTTCAAGTAAGCTGATCTTGGAAAATCTAAGAAGAGGTTAGTTTTGTTTCTTCCTATAAACTCTCTCCCCAAGAATGGTAAATTAGACAAGCTAGCAGGTCAGCTTTGAAAACATGAAAAGCAGACCTGTGGCACCAAACAGATTATGTTTTTTTAGTGAGATGGACATTTATGCTGCCTCTTTTCTCCCACAGAGAAAAAAAAGCCACACAAAGAAATTTAAATCTCATGCATCAAGCAGAACAACCACTCACCCCAAAAGTAAAAGCACACCCTGAGGAGCAACCTCGGTTCTCTTCTACCCCAAGATTGAACTGTCAGCTGGAATTGAGAGGCCAAACTGGAACATTAACACTTTCCCAGCTATCCAGACTGGGAACCCAACAGTCCTTCTCCCAACCCCCAACATGACTACAGAATAATCTTTTACCTTGCTAACAAAATTGAGCTGATTTTAGGTGAGAAGTAGATGGCTATTGACACAGAAACAGATAAAATGTACTTCGGTCCCTTGTAACTGAAGAATCACATTAACAAAGGCGGATGGATTAGTGGAGGACAGGTTCTATGAACCATAAGGCCTGTGGTTAACATGGGATCAGAATAAAATATGTGGAAAAGAGCAGTAAGAAGAAAAGTATGCTGAATTTGGAGTCACTTCTATGTTTACTACTTATTACTGGCAGCATTAGGAAAAGCCTGGAACTTCTGTGTGGTGCTCAGGAGTCTGGGATCATGAGACAGAAAATCAGTTGAAATAGCTTGGAGAAAATGATGGTAAATGGAGAATTCCCAGACCCAATTCCAATAATTCAGCTCAATTTTGACACTATCTACCCAGAGATAGCATTAGATTTCACAGGTTCAGGGTTCAGTCCTTCAAGTCTGCCCCTTTCCCCCAGCCCCAGCCTCAGATGCCAGTAGCAGTCCCAGGCTCTTACCTGTGATACTGACCAACCAGCTATAGATTGGAAGGTCTAATGCTCTCTCTCCCTTGGTTCAATTAATTTGCTAAAACAGCTTACATAACTCAGGAAATTTGGTTTACATTAAAAGGTATAAATCAACAACTACATGAAGAGATATATAAGGCTAGATCCCTAATAAAGGATCCTCTGTTCTTGGGAAGTTTTGTGCCTGGCTTGGCGGCATATGGAATCAATCTTTCTGGTTCCCCAGTGTGGCAGTTCTCTGGAAAAAGGACCAAAGAACTATTCTGGGTTTTTATGGAGGCTTTATTACATAATGATGACTGTCAAAGTCCTTGACCATTGGCGATTAAACTCAAACTCCAATCCCTTTTCCCTCCCTGGGTGTCTAGGTAGGGTAGATGGGAGGTGGGACTGAAAGTTCCAAAGCTTTAATCACATGGTTGGTTCTCCTGGCAACCAGCCCTACCCTTGGGTGGGATCCAAAAAGTCACCTCATTAACATAACAAAAGAGACCTCGATCACTCTTACCATTTAGGGAATTCTAAGGGTTTGGTGAGCTGTAACCAGGAAGTATAGATGAAGAACAAATATCTTCTAAATTAAAACATTGCAGGTAGATTTAGTATAATAACGGTGTATGTCTTTTGGAGCCTAAAAGAGAGGGAAAAAAGTGCTAGTGGAAGAGCTAAAATAAGGGACTGGAGTTACATCAAAACACTCTTTCCCCAGGTCACCTTCTTTATCAAATTTATGTTGGATGTCCCCATCCAGACCAATAAAATGTAACCAGAAGTATGGGCCACCAGACTGATCAATGTTGACTAAGTATTAATCTTTGGGTAAAAAAAAATATGTGAGAAGTAAGTATAACTTTAATATAACTTCCCCATCCAACCCCTACACACAGAGGTAGTGTAAATACACAGGAACTTCATTTCCTCAATATAATTTTCTCCGTAATTTGACCTAGCCTTGTCCAGTTTAATAACACTGTGACTCATACCTCCTTTCAACTTTCTCCTTCCACCTTCACACACACTGCATGTCCACTACTTTAATGACTGAGTACTCAAGACATCCAGCTTTGGTTGGCATCACACTATCTTAAGAACAAAGCCTCAGGTCTGTGGACCATGGGAACAGAGCTTCGGCCAAATTAAAGATGAATTTTGACCTTAGCTGTGTTTCAGCCCCAGACCCATAAAAGGATACCCTACCATCTATATCCTCAGGAAATCAGACTGAATGATGCCTGTGGTGCCCTGGCTGACATTAGAACCTGATACAAAGATAAACTGCTCCCTACGTTAGCCCCCACCAATTATTAGAGCCCACAGCCCCAACTTCCTTAGCTGCCATGAATAATGATTTTAGCCATATAATCTATCACCTAGAGGCCAGTTGGGAGCCAGGTTTTAGAGTACTCGCTCATCTCTGTACCTCCTGGCCTGGCACCATTTTCCTAAATAAACATTTACTCTTTTGGGTGCCAACTCCTGTTCACATCTTATTGGGCTTTATTGAGCACAGGCAAATAAACCCCTTTAGTTTGGTAACAGTAGGGAAATTTTCTAGTCAAGAAGTAATGGGTCACCATTCCAGCTACTCTACTGACCCTGAAAGTGTTACTGAACTAAAACCAGAACTGATTTGGGTTCTTGTCTCAAGAATAAAAGAACTTAGTTCAGAGATGCTGACAGTAAAATTAAGATTTATTTCAGCTCTGCAGAGGAGAGAAACTCTAATAATCAGAACCAGAGAGTCACACCTGTATGTGAGTGCCCAGGCTTTTTATTGGGGTCAGAGGCTGGGAGTAGGCTCTTCCATTTTGGCTGGAGGGTGCAGACGAATAGTCAAATAGTCGTTCTTATTTTCTCCCCACAGAAGCACCCTGGTCTTGTTTTTCTTTTTCTTTAAGCCCTGTGAGTAAGCTCCATAACAGGTAGTTGTTTATCTCGTGTGTCTCAGGGGTCTTAGGCTTGTAGCCAGCTTCTAGGTTCCCCCTCCTCCTTTTCCCTCCCCCAAACAGTGGAGGGGTCTAACAACAGCAAGAGAGGTATCAAAGGAAGTTCCCAAACCAGGGTGATTTAAGCTATGTATTCTCTGGTTAGGGAGGAGAGATATGAAGCATTTGTTTTCAAATGTCCTTGGTTAGGGGAGATAAGCTCTTGCAGTTTATCAGCAGGATGTAAGCTGCTTGAACTGTTCAGACTTGTTTAATATTTTGGTCTCAGTTTCCCCATTCCACTTGCCCAGGAATTTTCCTAGCTTCTTACTATCCTGTCCCAAAAGGAGTTGTCAGAGATGCTTTGTAAAATGTGAATTCTTAGGCTTTACCTTAGATTTCTAAATTTATAATACGGGAACTGGCATTTTCATAATATTCTCAAGAACATTTTAATTTACATTAATTATTGAGACTGAGTGCTCCATACTTTTTATTTATAAACAAAATAATAAGTTTAGTACCCCCCTAAAGTCCCTTTTGGCCCTAGAAATGGACTCTTCTAATATAAAATGTAGAATCTACAATCTGGTTATACAGGACCATTTGAGGACAGGCCAAATGTAGGATCTGTATGGATGCAATTGTTAAAATTATTCTCTAATATATCTCTGGCACGTAGAACAGTGACTGCACGTGGTAGACACTCAAAAATATATAAGCTACATTTGCACAATTATTTAATGTTCTTATGTATATTATTTTTGGTAGCAAATATACAAAGGGAAATAATACAAAATAAGAAGTACTTTATTATCTAAGAATAGATGCATGGTGATAATAGACAGTAAGCTAGGGTAATACTTGTTAATCAACAGTCATCTCTTTATGTGCTTTTTTAGAAATATATTTTATTGATTATTCCATTGCAGCTGTCCCATTTTTTTCTCCCCTTTATTCCCCTCTGCCCTGTACTCCCCTCCCACCAGCGTCCCCCTCCTTGGTTCATGTACATGGGTTGTATATATAAGTCCTTTGGCTTCTCCAATTCCTATACTATTCTTAAACCCTCAACCCATCCCATCTATTTTATACCTACCATTTATGCTTCTTATTCCCTGTACCTTTTCCCCATTCTCCATCCTCTCCCTCCCCACTGATAACCCTCCATGTGATCTCCATTTCTGCGATTCTTTTTCTGTTCTAGTTGTTTGCTTAATTTGTTTTTGTTTTTCTTTTTAGGTTCAGTAGTTGATAGTTGTGAGCATGTTGTCATTTTACCATTCATATTTTTGATCTTCTTCTTTTTCTTAGATAAGTCCCCTTAACATTTCATTTAATAAGAGCTTGGTGATGAGGAACACCTTTAACTTTACTTTATCTGGTGAGCACTTTTTCTGTCCTTCCATTCTAAATGATAGCTTTGCGAGATAGAGTAATCTTGGATGTAGGCCCTTGCCTTTCATGACTTTGAATACTTCTTTCCAGCCCCTTCTTGCCTGCAAGATTTCTTCTGAGAAATCAGTTGATAGTCTTAAGGGAACTCTTTGTAGGTAACTGTCTCTTTTTCTCTTGCTGCTTTTAAGGTTCTCTCCTTATCTTTAATCTTGGGTAATGTAATTATGATGTACCTTGGTGTGTGTTTCCTTGGGTCCAACTTCTTTGGGACTCTCTGAGCTTCTTGGACTTCCTGGAAGTCTATTTCCTTTGCCAGATTGAGGAAATTTCCCTTCATTTTTTTTTCAAATAAGTTTTCAATTTCTTAGTCTTCCTCTTCTCCTTCTGGCACCCCTATGATTCAGATGTTGGAACATTTAAAGTTGTCCCAGAGGTTCCTAGGCCTCTCCCCATTTTTTTTTCAATTCTTGTTTCTTCATTCTGTTCTGGTTGAGTGTTTATTTCTTCCTTCTGCTCCAAATCATCGATTTGAGTCCCAGTTTCCTTCCCATCACTGTTGGTTCCCTGTATATTTTCCTTTATTTCACTTTGCATATCCTTCACTTTTCCTCCATTTTGTGACCCATGTCCACCAATTCTGTGAGCGTGCTGATTACCAGTGTTTTGAACTCTGCACCTATTAGGTTGGCTATCTCTTCATCGCTTAGTTCAATTTTTGGAGCTTTGATCTGTTCTTTCATTTTAGCTTTTTTTTTTTTTGTCTCTGCCTGCCTTTTACACTGTGAGGGGTGGAGCCTTAGGTATTCACCAGGGCCAGGCAACCCACACCACTGCCTTGTGGCACTGTATGTGGTGGAGGGGTCAGAGAGGGAACAATGCTGCTTGCTTGGCTCCTGGCCAGCTTTCAGTCACTTCCCCTGCTACCCACAAGCAAATTGGGACCTTCTGATAATGATTCCCAAGTGGATCAGTTTGTGTACATTTTAGGACCCTGTGGGTCACTCAAATGAATTCACCCGTGAGACTGGCAGTTACTCCATCAGTCGCAACCCCCACAGGTTTTTACTGGTAGAAGTTCTGAGGCTTTCTTTTCCCATGCTGGAACCCTGGGTTGCATGGTCTCTCACTCCACAGTTGTTCCTCCCAGTTTATCCGCAAGCAAATGTGGAACTTTCCAGTTCGCCAGCTGCTGCCTTGCCTGCCCTGGTCTGCTAGCCTCAGGCTTGCCACATGTCCTGTCTGCCCTGGCTGCCCGTCTCCATCCTTCCTACTTGTCTGAATGAATGTTTCCTTTTTAACTATTTGGTTGTCAGACTCCTATACAGCTCAATTTTCTGGAAGTTCTGGCTATTTTTTGTTTTTAAATTTGTTATTGTCCTCATTTGGTTGTGCAAGGAAAAAAAGTGTATCTACCTATGCCTCCAACTTGGCCAGAAGTTCCTCTTTCATGACTTTGTGCATGACTTTGTGCTTTCATGTGCTTCTTATATGCCCTTTTTAACTTTCATCACTTACAATGAGCCAGGTAATGGCTTCCACCCCAAATTCTTTCTTTATTTCATTGCAAGACATTCCTTCCTCATGAGCTTATTTTGCTTTTAGTTTGTAAATCTCAGTAATTGATAAACTTGTATAGTAAAATAACATTTATCTAAGTTTATCTTCTGTAGTCACACAAAGAATAATAGCAAATCCCTGTCAGTATAAAACAGAATTTTGGAAAGATGGTGACTTCCAGGTGGTGCTGCAGATCTTGGCTATCTCACCGAAACACCTCCAGTGTTTGTTTTCTTTTGTTTTGTTTTTAATTTTTAAATACATATTTAAATATTAAGTTGCACATGATCAGTAAAATCAATGAAATCATACAGAACATATAATGCATTCCACTCATTACTTCTCTATCTCAAGAAAAAAGCTTATAGCCTGACATATAATATGTATACACACAAAGAAGGTATTTTTTGTTTGTCTGCTTTTTGCCTTGTTTGATTTTCTCAATTGATAGCACCTATGGATATCCTTCCATGAAGATCTAATGCAGTTTTATCTCATTATTTTCATATGTTTTAGACTTTATGTTTAGCACAATTTATTTTACTCTTTTACCATAAATGGATATTCAGGTTTTATCCTATGCTTTGCTAATAGATACCATGTTATAGTAAACATTTTTTTATATAATTTTTAAAGACATGTTTAATTTTCTAATGGTTGTTTTTTTAAATGTAGATCATAGAATATTTAAGTTTTCAACTATAATGGTGTCTTCCCAATTAATTTTTAATAAGATATATAAACCAAAATTAATTTTAGACCATAATAAAGAAAAACTATCATTTATTTGAGCAAAAGCGGCTACAGTGCAGGAGACACAGATTCGATAAGCACCCTAAATTGTGTTCCACCATGACAAAGGGGAGGACACCTTTTATAGTTAAAATTATCATCCAGATTACTAATTAAGTTAATTTTATGTCAATGAGGTATCAAAATTTTGCAGTTCTAATTGGTCACTATAGATGGCAAATGAGGACACATTTGTGTAGTTCTCGTTGGTTGGGACTAATCTCAGTCCATTGGTAGAAAGATGAAATAAGGTTTTTCCTGCAGTGGTTGACTAAATAGAATAAAAAAAAATGGGGCATAGTATAGGAAGTCAAAGGAGGGTTCGGTCTGAGGTTCTTTCCAGTATACAGTGTACCCGAGGAGTGCCTATTAGCAAATGTCTACTAAACTCTTATTCATAAAATTTGGGCCCTCAGTTGACCATGGAGAGTTCATCTCAGTAGATAAATTCTTTCTCAGAGTTCACATGAAATGAATCTTTCTTCTTGGGATACAAACGTAATGTCTTCTTGAGCAATAAGTGCCCATTTTATAATATCTTCTCTCATATTAGATTTTCTCTATTATTTTTTTCAAATTTTATAAGACAACAGTGTGTCTTACTATAGCCTTAACATTTATTTTCCTGAACTACTCGTGAGACTGAGCAGCCTTACATGTGTTAATCACTTTGCTGCAATTAAATTTTAAGGAACTTGAAACACTTATTTAAGTTACTTCTCAAGAAAACTTTTTAGAAACACTTCCTTTACTAGAAAAATGCAAATAGATTACTCGGAGTCACTTATATGAAAACTAACATTGTAAGAGTAGGACTTTATTAAAATAGGAACATGAGAAAGGAATGGGCCTTGGTCTTTATCAGGAAATATGTTTGGTTAAAATTGTGTGGCAGACTGAGTCACTGATAAAAACCCTGAGCATTTAGATCAAAAGGCAAACTAGACCAATGTGTTTCTGGAAAGGGTCTGAGCATTTGTGAGAAGCAGATTTGTGCTCTGACAATCTGGAAAAAGAAGAACCTAAATAAGGCAGAAGGACAGCAATGGGAGCCTTTGTTTTCTCTACCACGTGCTAAGCCAGACGCAAATAAAAAACTTGTAGAAGCACAAATAGAATGCACTAAGTAATGATGAAAGAGCCAAGTTTTCATAGTTAAGTCAAATGTAGAAATGCTACCCAACAAGTCATCTGTAGCCATGTGTAAATTCTGACCCTCCTTAGAAGGCTATGTTTTCTTCTGAGAGAAACAAACTAATGAAGTAAATTTCCAGAGCCGCATCCAAATGACAGGGATATGGCTGACCCAGAGAAGTCCTGGGGATTTACTCAGAAAACTCTTTCATTCCTTCTCTGATACCTGCCACCCTGAGTAATGTCAGCCCTCTGCATATTTACAATGATGGAAGTATAGACCTAACAAGAAGAAATCATATCTCGAAACCTCTCCCATTCTTTGAAGCCATCCTCACTACAGACCTGGATCATCCATCTATTGCTTTGTAAGCCTGATGTATTTGGGATTCTCAAAATCTTGCTATCATCATTGCAGAGCAGGCTGACTAATGTAGTTTCCTCTGCTTGGAGATAGGTCAGCTTAGACATGTCTGTGGTATCTCTGGGCAATCATATTCAAGGTAGGATAACCTTTCAAGAGAGGGAGCGATGTTTCTGTAGAAAAGAACTGGTTCTTTGCAGGAAAACCACACAAAAAGAATGATTCTGCTGCCTTTGGAGAATTTAAAGCTTTCCCAAGATACCTGTTATTTTTCTAATCCAAAATAGATATACTGACAGAGTGGACACAATCCAACCATTGAGCTAATTTGACCAGTTTAATTTTAGAAGGGTAAACAAAGAAAAAAAAGGACTACCAGAATATAACGTCACTTCTAATTTTTCCTTCTTCAAAATGAGTCTTTCATTTTGTCACACTTTGTCACTTTGTCACACTGCATTACCTGATGGAACAGACCAATGTTCCTTATTTCAAAAATTCTGTCTCCTCTTTAAACACAATTGTGATACAAACCCATTTACAATATAAGTAGCTGCCACTTCTTAAAGTTCTTAGTCCTAAGTTTCCTAAGACAGAGCAAAACTGGCACAAGATGTGGTCAAGACACCGGCCAGATATCAAGAGAAAGGGTATCTTTTTGAGGATGTTGCCAGTGGGCAAGTTATTGCTAAAACAGGTGTTGGAAACAAATTATAAATATAATAGCCTCACTGGGAGAGTTTCAACCTCTGAAATAATGAAGATGCAACACTGCATGGCATTAATCCTTTGGTGCCTTCATGTTTGTCTTTAATAATATTTCATGCTTAACAACACTATAATTATAGTTTGAATGTACTGTTCCATAAAAAGAATGTCATATGAGCATATGCTGTGTTCAGCCATGCATAGCAAATGGGAAGAGAGAAGACTTCACTGTATGTGTGGGAGTTAATGTCAAAATACTTTGACAAGTTAGGTTACATTTTATTACAGATGTAGTAAGAGATGATATTGTATGAAGTAGATAACTCGAAGTCAAATTTTGCAGATCAATATTATATTAATAGTGTTTTTTATTAAATGAAATTTAAGTAATAACTTTGGGAAATTTAAAGAATGATGTGATCCATATATTTAACTCTTACTAATTTTCCATTTTAGAAGTTCACTAACAACTACAGTACCAATTAATCAAGTGGACCACCATCTCTTGAAGTCTTCTATAAATTTGTTAGGTTTTAAACATCTTCTCATTTATATGCTTGGTCATCTAAAGCTATTGAGTACCTACTATGTGTGAGAACTGTGCCAGGTAGTAAAGATACAAATCAAAAGAGACACAGGCCCTGCATGTAAGATTTTTTCATTTGGAAAGCTGACCTGCAAGTAATGATAAAGACATGAGATACATGCAGTAATTAGAGCATAAACAGTGTGCAACAGGTGCATGTGAAAAAGAACACATGAATGGACTTGGGAAAAAAGTTCTGAAACATGAAGTGAACTGGATTTCTAGAGAGTGAGAGTTTGCAATTGTAAATCTTACGAGGACATTCTAGACATGCATGAGGAATAATTGTGTATTAGGGTAAAAATACATGATGTAGTTTTTAAAAATAATGAGTCATGCAAAAAGATGCTGGGCATGTAGAAGGACTCCTATCATGATAAACTTTTGATGTTGAGGTTTTATTCTTAATAAATTATTGGAAGAAATTCAAAACTATGAAAGAGGAGAGTTAAAGAACTCAGCTTAGGAATATAAAGATATAGATTCTGTTTGTACCAATTACATACTGAAAAGTGGTGTTAGTGAGGTGAAACTAGAACTATATGCTCATTAGGAACAATATTAAAATTATCAAGACTTCTTCAAAATGACAGTCTTTGCAAAATGTACAGCGCTTTTTAATTATAGCTGACATATTATATTAGCTTCAGGTGTACAACATAAGGATTTGACATTTATATAACTTACAATGTGATCACCACAATAAGTCTAGTAACCATCTGTCACCATACAAAGTTATTGTGATATTAATGACTGAATTCCCTATTTTGTACTTTACAGCTGTGTATAATGCACAATTTTTTGCCCAATTTTTTGAGGGAAAAATAAATTTGCAAATTATACATGTTTATAATGATTACATACTATGGGTGTAATAATGGATTTAATAATCCTGTGTATAATGCACACAAAAATGTGGATGTGCAATATACATGGCAAAATATGGTATAAGTTTATAATTCTTAATTCCCTTTACCTTTTTGCCCATCTCTCCACTGAATAATCCTCTGGCATCTACTAGTTTGTTTTTTTTCCTCTGTATCTATGAGTCTGTTTGTTTTGTTTGTTCATTTGTTTAGTAGTTTATATTCCACATATAAGTGAAAAGGTACAGTATTTGTCTTTCTCTGAGTATATTTTACTTAGCATAATAAGCATAATTCCCTCTAGGCACATCCATGTTGTTGCAATGACAAGGCTTTATTATTTTTCATGGCTGATAAAATTATATATAAAACTTCCTTGTCATTTATCTATCAATAGACACTTAGGTGGCTTCCATATTATGGCTATTGTAAATCATGTTGCAATAAACGTATAAGTGCATGTGTCTTTTGGTATTAGTGTTTTATTTTTTCAGATAAGCACCCAGAAGTAGAATTCCATGGTCCTTCTTTTTCTCTTATTATCATATTTGTTTTAAAGTCTATTTTGTCTTATATAAGCATTACTATTTTAGCTTTTCTATAATTTCTATTTTCATGATTTTTTTTCCATCCCTTTACTTTTAGTCTGTGTGTGTCTTTTTATCTGAAGTGAGACTCATGTAGGCAGTATATGTGAGGATATGTAAGCATTTATTTTTAATCCATTCAACTACCTTGTGTGTTTTAAAGCATAGTCCAGTTACATTTAAAGTAACTATTGATAGGTATGTACTTATTGCCAATTTAATTGTTTTCATAAAATAGTGGTTGGTCGATACCTTTACTATAAGTTTGCCTTTACTAGTGAATTTTTTTCTTTCATATTTTTCAATTCTAGTTTTTGCCTTTTCCATTCCACTTAAAGATTTCCTTTTAATATATCTTGTAATGTCAGTTTAATGGTGACGAATACCTTCGGCTTTTTCTTGACTGGGAAATTCTTAATCTCTCAATTCTGAATGATAACCTTACTACACAGAGTATTCTTGGTTGTAATTTTTTCCATTTATCATTTTGAATATATCGTACCATGCCCTTCTAGCCTTCAAAGTCTCTCTTGAAAATCAGCTTTTAGTTTCATGGGCAATCATTTGTATGTAACTAGCTGGTTTTTTCTTGCTACTTTTAAGATTCTCTACCTTTAACTTAACATTTTAATTATGATTTTTCTTGGCATGGGTCTCTTTGAGTTCATCTTGTTTGGGATTTTCTGTGCTTCCTGGACTTGGATGTCTATTCCCTTCATCACATCAGAGAAATTTTCAGTCTTCAAATAGATTTCCATCACTTTCTCTCTTTTCTCCTTCTGGGACCCCATACAATGTGAATGTTAGAACTCTTGATGTTGTCCCAGAGGTCCCATATGCTACCCTTAATATTTTTAATTCTTTTTTAAATTTTATCTTCCAGTTGGGTGGTTTTTACTATCCTATCTCCCTAATCACTTTTCCATTCTTCTCTGTCATCTGATCTGATCATAATTACCTCTAGCATTTTTTTTTTTAGTTTCAGTTGTTTTATTCTTCAGCTCCAATAGATTGTTCTTAAAATTTTTTTATCTTTTTGTTGAAAGTTTCACTGAGTTTATCCAAGAGTGTGCAAGAGTTCGATGAGCATCTTTGTAACTATTTCTTTGAACTCCTTGTCTAGTAGACAGCTTACCTCCATTTTATTTAGTTCTTTTTTCTGGGATTTTGCCTTTGTTGTTGTTTGTTGTTTTTGTTGTTGTTATTGTTTGGAACATATTGCTTTGTCTTCTCTTTTCTTTTTCCTATGTGTTAAGTGAATAAACTATGTCTCCTTGTCTTAATTAAATGATCTTATTTAGAAGGTATCCTTTGGGGACCAGTGGTTGAATCCCTTTTATCACCAGAGCCAGATGCTCCAGAGGTGTTCCCTATGTGGACAAATGTGGCTTTCTTTTGTGGTTGGGCCACAACTACTATAAACACCCTGGCCATGACCCTGCTGGTTATGAGACCTGGCCACAGCTGTTGTGGGTGCTCAATGTGCATGGTGAGCCTTTGGTGTAGGTAGCTTTCAGGCCCAGTGTCAACTTAGCTATATGCTGAGGCCTCCCACCAGGTGTGACATAGCAGGAGATGATTTGGAAGCATGTCAACCTATGTTAGCCCTCAGTTAAACACCAGGGTGGGGTAAATGGTATTAATGAGGTTAATGGAGGGTGTCAGAAATGGTGTCTGCCTGCAATCAGACCAGCTAGGTAGAAGAACAAATAAAAGAGAGAGGAATGAAACCCACCAGTACTTCTGACTCAGGAGAGGTTCCAACAGATCTCTGTCCCTCTAGCACATTCCCTAAAGTAGGCAATGTATCACCTTCACATATGCCCTATGTGCACTTCAAATGGCTGCCTCTGTGCTGGACCTTAGAAAGCACACAACTTTTATATCCTATAGCCCTTTGGATCTCCCAGATATAAGCCTCACTGTATTTTCTTTTTTAATTTAATCTTTATTGTATTTTTTTCATTATATTTAGTCCCCTTATATTCCCTCCCCCAGTAACCACCACACTGTTGTCCATGCATCTTTTCTCCCTTTTTGCTTAATCCCTTTACCCCCTAACCTCCCCACCCCTAGCTGTCATCCTGCTCTCCATCTATGAGTCTGTCCCCAAGACACACTGGTTTTAAAAGCCAGATATTATGCTGACTCTTCTTTCTCATGCAGATCCACCAGGCTGGGGCTTAAACTCCTCGTTCATTCTGGAAGACCTCTGAGGTTGTGATATCCCTTCAGTTTTTTGGTCACTGCTTGGGGAGTAGGGAATAGGGTGGGTTTTGACTAGACGAGTGCCTGCCCCTCCTACCAATATCATGTTGTCTTTTTTTTTTTTAATACTCATAGTTGCAGAAAATCTTTTCTGCTAGTCTTCAGGTTGTTCTCAGAGATAGCTGTTCTATATGTAGTTGTAGTTTTGTTGTTAATAAAAGGGGACATGCTTAGGATCCATCTGCTCTGCCATCTTGAACTCAAAGCCAGAAGCCTTGCTCTTAAATGCCAATTTAGTTGTCTGAAATGTCATTCCTTACAGTTGGTTCATTGTCCCTGCAACAAACAAGTCTTCGGTTTCACAGTATATATTCTAAACCATGCCAAACTTCATTTTAGACTCCTGAATTATTTAGATGTGTGTTGTTTAATTCTTCAGTGTTTGGAGACTATTCTTTACCTTCTGTTATCAATTTCTAGTTTAATTCCATGTAGTTTGAAAATATACTTTATATATTAAATATTTATGTTTGTAAAGGTTTGATTTCTGGCACAGGTTATAATTCATCTTGCTTAATATTCCAAGTACATTTGGGTGAAATGACCTATGAATATATCACTGAGAAAAGAGTTTTGAAATCTGCAACTGTGATTAGAATTTATCTATAGAATAAAGATGTAGAAAACAGATATAGAGTTTATCTATATCTGCTTTCATTCTGTTCATTTTTGCTTCACATATTTGAAGCTTTGCTGTAAGGTGTATATATATATATATGTGTGTGTGTGTATATATA
>PVJD01008480.1:0-72115 GCA_004026545.1 Mormoops blainvillei
ATTTAATACCTGATCTAGTGGCTGTTTCAACCTCTCCTAAAAATATAATTTTTAATTTATTTTGTATTTCCTAGAAACATAATTTTAATTAACCAGTCTGGAGTTTTCTGGTCAGCACCAAGAAGGTCATCTGTCACTTGGGCCCTGTCCACCCCCATAGAAGGAAGAGGGAATCCGCGTGATAAAAATCCTCACAGTCCCTTCCCTGCCAAAGTATGCCCTAGTCTAAAAATAGCCCTTTCTTTTCTTTTGTTAATAACTCCGTTGTCCCACTCTTCTTCTTATAGAAACCTTTCGTTTTGTACAACTCAGATCCTCCTTCTAGTTGCTAGACAGGGTGCTACCTAATTCATGAATGGCTTAATAAAGCCAATTAGATCTTCAAATTTACTGAGTTTAATTTTTTTTTTTTTTTTTTTACATTTTAACAGGCTTCAAGGAGTAGGATATGGACATCTTTGAGGGGCCATTATTCTCCCTACCAAAATTTCAATCAAAAGATTACAAACATCATTATCTATATTGTCTTCTATATTGTGATCTCAGTTTTTATAATTAGAAAAATCTGGGCTTTATTTCAGTATAGTATATCTTTTATTTAAACTTCATAAAAGACATAAATAAATTCACCTCTTTTATATATCTAGTGTTTTTCTTCCCTTGTTTCTTCCATTTAAACAATAACCGTATTGGAGTCTCAAAAATTAGATAGGATGGATAGATAGATGACAGATAGATAGATAGATAGATAGATAGATAGATAGATAGATAAACTGATAGATAGATAGATAGATAGATAGATAGATGATTGATAGATAGATGAAAAGTTCACTTGGCCTTGTAACTATCTCTAGATACAGCCCCTCTCACTCTTCTCCATTTGCTTCCTAGTTAAATTCCTCTGGGACCAGTCTGCTTTCCTGTTAATATGATATTACCTTTTACCATTCTGCTATTGGGATCAAGCTTCTATCATCGTGCATCTCCCATTGAATTTCCCAAGTGTCTTCCTGCCTCTAGCCTCGTTCTCCATCCTGACTGCTGAAACCAAAATGTTCTTCACAAAATTCAAACCAATCATGTCACTTCCTGGCTTTAAACTCATAAAAATGCCCCCATTGCCTGCAGGATGCAATGCAAACTCCATGGTGAGGTGGACCTGGCCCTGCAGGATTGAGAGCGTGGGGATCTCTCCAGGTGTCCCCCAGCCTTTGCCCTGTGCTCTAGGCACACTAGAGCAGTTCGGAATTCTGCGGATGCCCAACGCCTTCTTTTACTTCAGTCTTCCGATTCTTGTACCCCTATGCTTGGAAAACCCTCCCTTCACCATATCGGCCAGGCAAAAGGCCGCCATCTTCCAAGACTCCACTCAAGTGTTGACTCCTTTGTGGAATCTTTTCTAACCAGCTTCCCTACCTCCCAACCCACATCTCATAGACCAGCCTTAGTATTACTTTATCAGTACCTTTTTCATAGTAGTCTCCCTTATACACAGTTTCACTTTCTACTGATTTAGTTATCTATGGTCAACCACAGCCCAAAAATATTTGATGGAACATTCCAGAAATAAACAATTCAGGTTTTAAATTGAGCACCCTTCTGAAGAACATGATGAAACATCACAGCATTCCTTTCCATCCCACCAGGGACATGAGTCATCCCTTTGTCCAGGGTCTCCACACTGCATGTGCTCCCTGCCTGTTAGCTGTCTGGTTATCAGATTGACTGTCTCAGCAGTGCTTGTGTTCAAGTAACCCTTATTTTACTTAATAATGGTTCCAAATACACTCATAAAACATTTATTACACTATTTTTTATAATTGTTCTACTTTATTATTAGTTATTTTTGTTTATCCTTTACTGTGCTTACTTTATAAATTAAACTTTATCATGCATATGCATGTATAGAAAGAAACATAGTGCATATATATAGGTATACCTGTATGTAGATATCTGTTTATGCCTATGCAGACATCTGTATACAGATGTATCTATACAGGTATCTACATAGATATACTCATATATGGCTCGGTAATACCCATGGTTTCAGGCATCCACTGGGAGCCTTAGATCACGGCTTCCACAGATAAGAGAAGATTACTATATTCTCTCTAACTATGGAGATGAGGAAGACAGTACAAGGGATTGTCTGGTGGTGGGGGTTATATATACTCTCTCAAACTTCTTTTTTTAAACAGGTCATTTTAACCAATCAATAGTTATTAAAAGCCAAGAGTATACCAGGTCAATTCTTGTCCAGTAGGCTAACAAATAGAAATGATGTAACCAATTCACTTATTAACTTATCTGATTGCACAAAATACATTTCATAGAAATGATTTTAAATGTATTGCATATAGAAACAGAATACCTTCTATACTTATATATCTTATGTTACCTAATTCTTGATTAAAAACCAGCCAACCCATATGGTAAATAATAGCTAGAAAATCACCAGTTATTTCTTTATTTTAGAAATAAAACATGCTATTGTCATGCTGAAATGGGTTTCAGCATTCAGTACAAACATCTTATTACAATACTACCATAGTTTATCTATAATCTTAATTATTTTTGTTTTTTTATCCTGTATCAAATTACTATTATACTATTTCATTTAAAGATTAGTTCCAGTTTCAAAGTAAGTTTAATTTAGTACTTCAGTTCCATGGCTCACACATTCTTGACCTGGGGTGGGTGAGACTCAATCCAATTAAGTATTAGAGGAACAAAACAAAACACCAACAGGCTAGTTTACCTATTTTGCCAGATATTCTTGCCAGTACTCAGTTGAGAAGTTCAGATACACAGGTGACTTAAACCAAGACATAAGAGTAGAAAGGAAAAAGAAGACAACCAAAATGTTGATGCTATTTGTGCAAAGCAAGCTTGAATAAATTAAAGCCATTGATTGCCTAACCCAATAAAAATAAACACAAAATTACAAAAACACAAGGTGCCTATCATGCAAATGACATCTCAAGATCACTTCCTTACTTCCTTCCCCTTCCAACCAGTTTCTCTCCCTAAACACTCCCCTGTTCCTGCATACCTGTCAGGCATTTGAACAGGAAATAGATCCTATCCTACATGTATAAATAAGGAAGGGATTTATTATAAGGATTAAGTGCTTATAAAATTGTTGGAAGGACTTGAGTAAAGGAGCCTGGGGTGGCTTTGGAAATACTAAGTTCAAAAACAATCTACCATACGTGTCAAGAAGACTCTGCCACCAACCCAGGGACTGCAGTCACCACAACTGTCCTATGACTCCCACAGTGCAGGTGACAGAAAGACTGATTTCAGGTGCTTTAACTGCCTCTCAACATTCACAGCTCTGAGCTTTGCTTATCAGTCGTTGTGTCAGGAACAAGGCATCTGCCCTCTTCTGCTTTCCAGCTCTCATGCAAATGCATCTATTTGGTGCAATCTATTTTACAGTGAAAGCATTAGTCTGGGGAAACTAGACTTTTGCTTTCTAGTCCTTTGCAACACAAGACATGAAAATGAAAATGGATGTTTAGAGCCAAGTGACAATATCAAATTACAAATATCAAAATGACTTCCTACCCAGTCATTTCAATGTTAGAACCACCACTGCTTTGTGCACACCTCTCTGAGCACTAAGGATACTTTCCTACAGTTCTTCAGTGTCTGCCTTCTCAGGCAAGAACCTAAGGGCCTGGTCAATGGGGCTGTTTCAAGTTCACATCCATCTCATGGTGCCTCAAGAACAGTCAGCAAGCAATGCACAAAACAATGAAGTATTAAATGTGTGCAGAGAGCCAGACAATCTCGAATCTTGTGTACCTATCAATTCTCACCTCACTATAAATCCCGTCCCATTTACTTTTAAGATGCATTTACAAAGAAAGGGAAGAAATCAATGTAACTGAAGAGCATACATTTTGGAATTAAAAAAGTCTGTGTTCAAGTCTAGATTCTGCATAATCTCAAGAAATTGTCTCTGAGCCACAGTTTTCTGCCTCTCCTTTTTAGGCAGGCTTGTTAGAAACACCAAATGAGACGATCATGAAACACACGGGACGGGTGCTGAGCAAGAACTAGTTTCTGATCCCAGTGGACCCTCCACCGAATCCCAGCTTTCCTGTGTCTCTTATTCTATCTCCTGTGTCTCCAATATGGAGAACCTATAATATGAAAGGCACTACACAAAAAATTAATTTAAACATTTTTTACGTACCTAATTATCTTAATTACTTTGTCCCTTCATAGGTTTTTATCTGAATATTTCAAAGGATTTTACAAGCAAGTATTATGATACATAATTGATAAGTACAATAGCCGAGGTTTAGAGGCTAAGTGGTTTCTCAACTTCATGATGATCTTCATAAAACAAGCTGCCTAATGACTTCTTTTTATTATACACTTCACCTTTCTTTTTCCTTTTTCTTTTTTATTGAATTTATTGGGGTGACATTGGTTAATAAAATTATACAGGTTTCAAGTGTACGATTCTATCATGCATCATCTGTATATTGTATCGTGTGTTCACTACCCCAAGTCAACTCTCCTTCCTTCACCATTTATCCCCCTAGATGCTCATCTACCTCCTCCACCCCCTTTCCTTGTATACTGTTGTCTGTGACTGTGAGTTTTCGTGTGTGTTTTTCTTGCTTAATCTTTTCACCTTTTGCCCCCAGCCCCTCAATCTGCCTCCCCTCTGACAGCTGTCAGTCTGTTACGGATCTCTCAGTCTGTCTCTACTGTGTTAGTTTATTTTGTTCATTAGATTTCATATATCCGTGAAATCATATGGTACTTGTCTTTCTTTGATTAACTTATTTCACTTAGGATAATGTTCTCCAGGTCCATCTATGCAGTAGCAAAAGGTAATATCTCCTTTTTTATAACTGAATAGTATTCCATTGTGTAAATATAGCACAGCTTTTTTTAACCACTCATCTACTGATGGGCACTTGGGCTGCTTCTAAATCTTGGCTGTTGTAAACAACACTGCAATGGATATAGGGGCATATATATTCTTTTGAATTAGTGTTTTAGGTTTCTTTGGATATATTCCCAGAAGTGGAATCACTGGATAATAGGGCAATGCCATTTTTAATTTTTTTAGATAACTCCATACTGCTTTCCACAGCGGCTGCACCAGCCTGCATCCCCACCAACAGTGCATGAGGGTTCCCTTTTCTCCACATCCTCACCAACACTGGTCGTTTGTTGATTTATTGACTACAGCCATTCTGACAGGTATAAAGTGATATCTCACTGTGGTTTTAATTTGAGTTTCTCTGATCATTAGTGACACGGAACATCTTTTCTTATGTCTATTGGTTGTTGGCCCTCTGTATATCCTCTTCAGAGAAGTGTCTATTCAGGTTCTTTGCCCATTTTTTAATGGGACTGTTTGTTTTATGGTGTTGAGTTTTAAAAGTTCTCTGTAAATTTTGGATATTAACCCTTTATCAGATGTATCATTGGTGAATATGTTTTCCCACTCAGTGGGTTGTCTTTTCATTTCGTTGATGGTTTCCACTGCTGTGTAAAATTTTTAATTTGATATTGTCCCATTTGTTTACTTTTTCTTTTAGTTTCCATTTGATATACGTCTAATCTCTTCATGAGCCTCTAGTCTGCTCTGCCCTCCCTCTCCCAGAGCGCAGGATGAGTGGCTGCAAGTGAGATTTTGCGCATTGGCCCTTTCAGAGTGCGCCTGTGTCCCTAGCAGATACCTGCCTCTCCCTGACAGACAGAATTCCCACTGATTTTCACAGCCATATGTTATGTGGGCACCTCTTCCCAGCTCTGGCGCTCTGGGCTGGGGAGCCCAGCTTGGGGTTTAGACCCTATGCTTCTCAGGATGAACCTCCCCTTGTAGCTAAGATATCCCTCCAAAATTTCAGCCACTGCCTGTAGGAACAGAGATGAGCTTTTCCAGTCTTAGTCCTTCCTAAAAGTCTCGATGTGGCTTCTTCTATAAATCTTTAGTTATAAGAATTCTCTTCAGCTAGTTTGAGTTGATTATTCAGGTTAATTGTTCTATAGTTTAGCTGTAATTCCAGTTTGACCCTACTCTGCTGCCATCTTGGATCTCCAGCCTAGTGATTTTTTGCTGTGTGTTTTTTTTCATGCACATATGTGTATGTATGTGTGTTTTAGTTGCTGCTGTTTAACATGTGATCATCTGCAAAGGCCTTTTTGAAGATGGATTGTCATCAAGTGGTCTGACCAAAATTACATGTCTAAGGGCAGAGAAAGAGCTGAAATGAAGAGGCAGGAGCTAATCTACCAGATCACTTTTCTGCTTCTAATATGTTGTAATTTAGTGATCACTTTGCATTTTATTATGTAGTTTATTTTTCCTCACATTCCTGAAACAACATTCTTTAGTGCATTAACCTTTTGGAGGGAATGTCACAGACCCAGTTTCTACCCCCAGCCCACCCACTAGACAGCAGTGCTGGGTTAAGTCAAAATCTGTGGGTTTTGATGCCTTATTTCTATTTTGATGGAACTGGGTAATCTCTATCCCAGTTCAATAGTTCTGTTAATCTATGTGCAATTCCTAGGTCCCTAAACAGTGAGAGACCAACTGCATTTTTCACCCATGGCACAAAAGAAGCTAAAAATTCATCCTCTTTCTTAGTAGAAACAGCAGCAGGGAGTAAAATAGGATGACATCCTATTTGCTCTTGCCAGGGATGGGACAAAGAAGCAACGGGGGCGGGGGGGCGGACTGAGAGCAGTGTGCAAGGTCCAAGCAGAGCTGGGGAGGCAGCTAAGAAGGCAGCTTACAACCGAGATGCAGAGGCTCTCAGGAAAGCCTGTGTACTCCCAGCCTGGCTGGCATCAGATGCAGCCGAGCTGCTGAGGGTTCTGTTTAGAGATAAAATCTTCAGTTCTTTAATAAAATGCCATAAAATTGAAATGGTATTTTTATGCAGGAGCTTTCTGGATAATAAAACTTGGTTCATTTTTTGGATTCATTTAATCTGTATAGGCATGCAAAGAATTGAAGGAAAAATGTAAAAAAGATCAGAGGATAATAACACTAAAAAAAGGGATCTTTGAAAATGAGTAATCTAATTCTTATCCACTCTCATCCCCCTGTCTCTCTGTGGATGATAAAATGGGGATGAGGAGAGAGATTATTAATTCACTCAAGGTCACCCAGCTTAACAGTATCTGAGTTAACTTAAGCCATCTGATTTCTACTTAATAGATGAAATCTTACTAAAGTATGGATCATATTTGTATATGCCTTTATGAAAAGTACCTGGCTAGCCCTGGACTCAATCAGAATTAGAAACCCACTCCAAAGACTATATTTAGGCTAGGCCTAACTAAATGGTTGTCCATTTGATCGGAATTTGCCTGAGGGGGTCCAAGCTGGAAACTCCACAGGCCTCAGGGACGCCTCTGTATTACATCTTCACTGGTCGCATTGTCTTCTTTGGTCTTCTGGTTGACAGTCTTACACAATAGCTCTTACATTTCGAGCTCTGCTCTTGGAGTTTCTGACCCTATAGAGCAGTTCATCTGGTGAATCAAACATTCTCTTAGTCAGATTTTATTATAGTAACAACAGTATTTTATTTTATTTTATTTTATTTTATTTTATATTTTATTTTATTTTAAGATTTTATTTATTTATTTTTAAAGAGAGAAAGAGAGGGAGAAAGAGGGGGAGAAACATCAATGTGTAGTTGTCTCTCATGCGCCCCCTACTGGAGACCTGGCCTGCAACCCAGGCATGTGCCCTAGACTGGGAATCGAACGAGAGACAATTTTGGTTCACAGGCTGGCACTCAATCCACTCCACCACACCAGCCAGGGCAACAATGCTATTTTAAAAACTTTGAAAATCCCAGTGGCTTACTCAACAATAGCAGTTATTTCTCACTTAGGGGCCTGCAAATCAGCTGGGACTCTCTCTGCTAGTCTCTGCTCCATGTGCCTTCTCATTCTGGCACACGACATGGGCTGAAAGGGTAGCCCCTACCTAGGGATCCTGTTCTCATGGCAGACAGTGAGCAAGAGGCTGAACCAAACCACACAGTGTACATAAGTTGCTACCCAAAAGGACATAAATCATGTCTAACCACATTGTATTAGCCAAATAAAGCCATATGGCTCACCCTGACTACGGGACAGTAAAGCATCATCTACTCACAGTCATGGCAAGGGTAGGGAGGTATGCTACTTTTCCAGGGAAAGGGGCAGATAATTGGAAACAGTAATGTAATATACCACAACATAAAAATACTAGTATGTGAATGACGCATTCTTGAAGCATAAAAAAGGCAAATCACTGTGCCTGCAGCAAATCAATTAAAGAGACTGAAAGAAACAAAGCCATGCTCCAAAGACCTTAGCAGGATAAATAGGAGTTTTCCAGTCATAAAAGAATGAAAAAGAGTTCTAACAGAGAAAATATTATGAGCATTAGCATGAGGCATTAAAGAACATATATTCAGAAAACTGTGAATAATCTTGCAGGAAATTTCTTCTCTGATTAGAAGAGTCGGGGTCCGAAGAGAAAGGCTAAACAAACCCCTGTTGTTCTTTCTCTCTACGGGGCCTTCCACTTCCTGGCCCCTGACACAGATGCAGTCATGTGAGTACAGGGCAGTAGGAGGTAAAAAGTCCTCAAATTTCTGTCCAGAAGATTGAAAGGAGGATATCCAAAGGACCAGAAAGTACCAGGGGGACCACTGAAAAGGAAGAACTCGGGAAACTGATTCCATGAAGTAGTTTGTGACCACTGAAACTCATCTCAAACTGTAAGTGGATGGATCTAACCGTAAATAGCATAGTAAAGACTTTGAGAGCTGAACCAAGATCTTGACTGCCACCCAGGTTTTAGAACTGGCCTCTGGGTGATGCACATATGAAACAGATGTGGATAGCTCTGAAAAGGCTTTGGAAGTGGAGGAGCATTGAAACCATACCCAACATGACTGGTGAAAATGTGCAGCCTGAACCCAACTGGGCTGATTGACTACTAAAAAAAAAATCAACACTCTCCATTGGATTTAAATAATATGTAGCATTCCATAATATTCCAAATGTCCAGAATGCAATTCAAATTTACTCAGTATGTGAAGAACCAGGAAAATCTTAACTCATATAGGAAAAGAAAATGAACAGATGTCAATAGCAAGGTGACACACATGTTGAAAATATCTGAGAAAGACTTTAAAGCAGCTACTATAAAACACACTAACAAACAATTGTGAGCACAGTTGAACAAATGGAGAACTAGGAAATGTTGGCAAAAAACACCCACATACCTCTGAAAATTTGTTAAATACATAAAATGCAGTGATCTTCAAATAAGATAAATCTAAAGAAATTCATGCCCAGATATACCATGATCAATCTACTGACAACTAAACACAAAGAAAATATCTTGAAAACATCCAGAGACATGTGATACATTACTTATATGAGAACAATGACTTTAATTACTAAGTATTTCTTATTAAAAACCATGGAGGCCAGATGAAAGTAGAGCAACATTTATAGAACACTCCACCCAGCAACAGCAGAATATGCATTATTTTCAAATGCCTGCAAATATAGCAAGATAGACCATAGCCAGTATAATTAAAACATCCTCAACAAGTTGTTTTTTCAGTTTAAATATACTTGGTATACAATATTATATTAGTTATGTTATTGAGTATATTCAGGTGTACAATGTAATAATTCAACATTTTATACCTTATAATATGATCACTCCATTAATTCTATTAATCATCTGTCACCATGCAAACTTATCACAATATTATTGACTGCATTACCCTTCCCCTGTTTTACCCATTCCGGATCCACTCCCCTCCCATTCGTGACAACATGGATAGACCTAGAGGGTACTAGGCTAGGTGAAATCTTCAACAAAGTTTTAAAAATTGAATTCATTATTTAGTCTTCCAGAAAAGGGGTCTCCAGGTTTATATGGTTACACTGGTGAATTCCACCAAACATTTAAAAAATAAATAATATCAATCTATACAATCTTTTCACTTAACAGAAGAGAAGGAAATGCTCCTATCATTTTATAAAGCCAAAATTATTCTCATACCAAAACCACAGACTGAGCAAGAAAGACAACCACACATCAAACTATAGATATAAAATTTTTCAACAAAATATCTGCAAATAAAATTCAGCAGTATATAAAGAGTATGTATGACACATCACAACAAAGGCTAGACTAGTTCAACATATCTACCATATTTTAATACTCTGAAAGAAAAACCACATGATGATAACACTTGATTCAGAGAAGGCATTTGACAAAATTCAACATCCTTTCATGATAAAAACTCTAAGCAACTTAGGAACAGAAAAGAACTTCTTCAGCCTGATAAAGGACATCTATAAGAAACTCACTCCGAATAGCATACTGAACGGTGAAGGAAAAAAAACTTTCCTCCTCAGATAAGGAATAACACAGGAATCTATCTTACCACTCCTATTCAAAACTGTACTGGATTCTTAGAACAATAAGGTGAGAACAAGAACTAAAATGGTACACATTGAAAAGGGAGAAATGAAACTCTATTGCTAGATGGCATGATTGTCTGCATAGAAAATCCCAAAGAATCTACAATAAATCTCCTAAGTCAAATAAGTGAGTTTAACAAGGATATGGGATACAAAGTGGACACATTTATTAATCATACTTATATTAGAAATGAAGAATTAGAAACTGAAATCTTTAAAAATACCATTTATAAGAATGTAATGTACAGCATAGAGAATATAGTCAATAATATCGCAATAACTTTGTAAGGTGATACATGGTTACCAGATTTTTTTGTATTGATCACTTTGTAAGGCATATAAATGTCAAATCACTATGTTGTATACCTGAAATTAATATAATATTGAATGTCAACTATACTTTAATTAAAAAGAGGTATACATTCCAGAAAAAATAAAAATACCACTTATAATAGCTCCAGAAAGATGAAATATTTAGATAAAACTTAAATAAACATGTACAGAATCTGTACTCTAAAGATTACAAAACACTGATGAAAGATACCAAAGAAGACCTTCATAAATATCTGTGGATTTGAAGGCAGCACATTTCTAAGATACTGACTCTCCCCAAAAACTGATATATAGATTTAATGTAATTTTAATCAAAATCTTTTCAGGGTTTTTGGTGGATACAGATAAGCTAATTCTAAAATGTATATAAAAGGCAAAGGAACTAAAGTAGTCAGTGTAATTTTTAAAACTAAGAATAAAGTTAAAGTAATCCCACCACCCAATTTTAAGTCTTACTATAAAGTTATAGCATCAGATAGTATAATGTTGGGAAAAAGATAGCCATATAGATTAATAGAACAGACTAGAGAGTGCAGAGATAGACTCACACAAATATGACCAACTCATTTTTGACACAGATGTCAAAGCTATTCAACTGAGGAATTATAGTCTTTTCAACAAATACTACAGAGCAACTGGCCATCCATCAACAACAACAACAACAACAACAAAGTACTTCGACCTAAACTTTACGCCTTATAAAAAAATTAACTCAAAATAGATCTCAGATCTAAATATAGGTGTGAAATTATAAATCTTTCAGGCAAAAACAGGAGAAAATTTATGACAAAAGTTTTTTATGGAAGAACTAAAAAAGAGGCAAAACTTCTTAAATATAATAGGAACAATTAATAAATTGGACCAAGTCAGGATTAAGAATGTTTGCTCTGTGAAAGATACTTAAGAAAAGAAAAGACAAACTACACACTGGGAGAACTTATTTGCAAATCACATAGGCAATAAAGAACTTTCCAAAATATGTAAAGACCTCTCAAAACTCAACAGGAAAAAAATAAACAACCCAAATTGTTTTTAAATGAGCAAAAGTTTTGATCACTTCACAAAGAAGGATATAATGAAGAAAAATAATCACCTGAAAAGATATTCAACATCATTGCCATTAGGAAAGTGCAAATGAAAACTAAGGTGAGATACTGCAATATATCTATGAGAATGTCCAAAACAAAGATTACTGGCAACACTGAGGGTTGACAAGCATGCAGAACGACTGGAATTCTCATGCATTACTAGTGGGAACATAAAACAGTACAACCACTCTGGAAGGCAATTTGGAAGTTAATTACAAATTTAAATATACACTTATCATACGATTCCACATTCTCACTCTTAGTTATTTCCCCCAAGAAACAAAAACTTATGTATACACACACACACACAACATTACATGAATGGTCATAGCACACATCCTATAATAGGTGAAGAGATAAAAAGTATTATATCCATATCATGGACTACTACTCAGGAATAAAAATAAATTAATGATATACAGAACAACTTGGATGATCTCAAAGGCATCATGCTGAATGAAGAAAGCCAGTCTTAAAAGGCTACATACAATATAATTCTATCTATATGACATTGTCAAAAACACAAAACTGTAGTGGCCGAGAACAAATCAGTGGTCGGGGGCTGGGGTGGGAAGGCATGACCACAAAAGGAAAACACAAGGAGGTTTTTTAGGGTGGTGGACTGTTCTGTATCCTATGGTAGTGCAGTCACCTGAAAACTGACATGTTAAAATTCTACCGTACACCCACCTACGGTACATTCTACTTTCTGTGTACCCCTCAAAAGTAAACTTTACTATATGTTAATTTTTTAAATAAACTTTAAAAAATACTGATGAACTGTCTCTAATTTTAGTACTGAGTCCTGTGATCAATTTCTCTGATCATTCTAATGAATATAGTGTATGAATGGTAATAAATAAATAACAAATATCCTAAGGGTGAGCCCGTATAGTCATTTATTCATTTGTTTATTTACTCATGCAACAAATATTTACTAAGCACTTACTATTTTTCCAGACACTCTACAAGTCACTGGATCAAGGAATAAGTATCAGAAGACCTTAGTTTGAAATGCTTTCCAAAGAAGTCTAAGGCACAGTGACAAAACATAATTTGTAAAGTCAATCCTACATGAACTAACCTAACACAACCCAAGTATGCAGCTGTCTTCTGCTCTGACTTAAACTTAGGATAGATTTAATTTAGGATAGATTTTAGAAAATGTAGAGGGATGAATGGATCACAATATGTAAGTATTTGTTCTCTAAGCCAAGCTTTTAATAGCAAGTGGCAGGGAGTTTGAGATAATACTTCTCAATAAGTGCCTGGAGTGCAACATTCTATCACTGCACTTAAATGTAGAGCCACTTGCTTTTTAGGTCAGCCCAGCTGGAAGTGAAATTGCCATTTTCTTACAAAAGCTAAGAAGTTTGGTAAAAGCTCTTAACCTAATAGAAAGACACACTGCCTCAGCCCAGAGAAGCTGGAGGAGGTGAAGTTGGGAAAGGCTATAAAAATTCTCCATTAGGGACTCAGAAAGTATAGCCTCGAACCATATATACTTTTGATATATCCTACCTAACTTACTATATCAAATGATAAACCATAAACCAGCTCAATATGGGGAACTAACCGCCAAAAATTATTATTTTGATTTTAAAAGAGTTAATTTGTAGCTCTTTTATGAATTAAAAGATAAGACCACTCTCTATGGTCTGAATTATGTTCTCTCGAAATCCATGTATTCTCTCACTCCTAATGTGATGGTATTTGGAGACTGGGGGTTGCAGATACTTAGGTTTAGATGAGGGTATGAGGTTGGTGCCCCCATAAGAGAGCTTGTGCTTATTCATTCTCTCTCTGTCTCCCTCTCCCTCCCTCCCTCCCAGCCATGGAGGACACAGTGGGAAGGAAACCAGGCAGAGGGCTACACCGGAACCTGAACATGCTGGCACCCTAATCTCAGGCTTCCAGTCTCCAGGGTCATGAGAAATAAATTTTTGTTGTTTAAGCCACTCACTGCAGACTAATATACCACCCCTAGGTCATGGCAATAATGAAAGTCATTATAAATATTAAAATGTATTGAGTACATAAGACCTGACATAACGTCTCCCTCGATCTTCACAACATCCCTATGAATTAAGTACTATTGTCATCCCTCTTTCACAAATAAACATTTTCCCAGTGTCACCCAGCTAGTAATAGTAGAGTTGGATTTAGAAGCTGGATACTAAAAAGAGCTCCAAGGCATAATTCTAGTTACCCATGAAAAACTGACTTAGGAAACATTCAAAACCTTTACTATTGACCCTGCATTAAGGTGCCAGTTCTAAATAAGCATCAATAACTGCTCTCTGTGGAGATAATATTGATAATCCATAAGCTATTCATATCAACAATAACCACAGGTAACTTTCTATTATCTGTAGAAGATTTCGCCCAGGTAATAAAGTATCTAATTAATAGAATTTAATGGTAGGAAACACTGTACTTAAATCTTTCCTGTAGTTAAATAGCTAAACTTTGTCAATGCCCTCCAGCCAAAATCTATGGGGAGCACGGCTGTATTTAAACAACTTAGACTCACCAATTATTGCAATAAAAGGAATCACGCAACACGGAGAACCATGGAATGTGTTAGTAAGAGGATGCTAGAAAGAACTTTTGCAGATATCTGGCATGGGTTAGGTGACTTTGGGGAAGTTTCAGGAAGCAAAACTGTGCTGTGGAATGGGTGATTTCAGGAAGGAGTAATTCTATAATTCTAGAATCATATCTTATGTAGAAGGTGGGAAGTACAGAGCGGGACTATAGCTGTAATTAGTAAAGAAGCAGCAGTCAGTCAGATTAGCCAGGTCAGGAGAGTGCTTGGTATTGTGTGGTTTCCACATTGACCTTCTAGGGGCACTTGGACAAGATTACAGAGTGGTCTAGTTGGTGTGTCTCACTTCATCATGGTCACAGAGCAGCCTGGTCAGGTGCCGGTGCTCTGTGAGTGTGTTTTCATTGACACTGAAGCTTGGCTGTCAATTTCAGGTCAGAGCTTAGCAACACCCATACCCAGCCAATGGTGCCAGGCCAATTCCTACCTGTCAGGGGCTGCTTTTCTCTCTCAGCTAAACCTTTCCCTCTCATAAAATATAGACCTGGAAAAATGAAGTTTGCCATGTATCGACCAAGTAATTGTCATGGAGTTACCCTTCAGATAGAGTGTCTAAAAAACTAACTAGTCTATCATTTTAAGGGAGCAGTGTTGTTCTTCAACAAAATGATAAGTATCACTCCTTGGGTCAACAAGCCAGATATATCATGTAGCAGGGGGTGTCCTTTCAAAAACAATAAAATTCCTTTTAACATTCTTCATTGGCATTGGTTGGGGTTACAAAATCACTTTTCATTTTATTCAAATGAAAATTAATCTAAATGTTTCTTTGTATTCATTAATTATTTCCAAAGCAAAAAAGGAAAGAGTTCATGGAGGCTAAGGGAACATTTCAGTTTTCATAGAGGGGCTTTCCCAGTGGTCAATGTAAGTAGTTTGGTCCAATAGAAAGAGTGTGGGGTTTGGAGTTAGATTATCTTTGTCCAAGTAGTAGCTCCACTACATTACATGACCTTGAACTTATTTCCTAAACTTTCTATATAACAGACATAATAATTATGCTTGCCATCGCATAAAGATAATTGAGATAAAAATAATAAAACATGTTGTAATCTCCAAAAACATCTTAAATACTAGTCATTTTGTTATTACATTTTTAAAATATTGTGCTATGGATTTAAAATGCTCCAATAATGTCTCAAAAATAAGGCTAATTGTGTAAGAAATGAAGTGATCATAGTATTTCTTTAAATTAGACATAAAATTCTTTTTTATTTCTAAACATCTAAAATTCAAAGCAAGTTTATATAAGATGTTTTCCTCAGGAAAGTTAAAAAGATTCTCCAAGAGTCATCTCATCTACTATCTAGCTGGCTCAAAGCCATTAATGTAAAATAAATGACCCATGGTATCAGATTGATTTATTACTTCATCTTATAAAAAAATAGTTCACTCCTCAGGGCTCTGGGGCCATGTAATTTTCAAAGAAGAATAAATAGGGAGACTAACTTGAAATTAAAGTCACAGAAAATAGCTACATTCTGTGAAAGAGGGTTAAATAGTTCAATCGAAATGCATGTATAAACAGAAAGCTGGAAGTAGGAGAGTCTTCTTGACTCTTAAAGTATGAAACCTTTAAGGAAGGAAAGAAGCAGCTCAAGGAATAAATAAAAGATTTGGAGGAACATGTGATGAACAAGATCCAAAAGGCTTCACTGAGTTGTATTGATGAGACAAAAATAGAACAGGAGATTGGTGGAACTTAGGACGAGAGGCCCCACTGTGAAGCGGCTGGGCAGAGGGAAGCCGAGTCAGGATACGGAGATGGTCCAGCCTCCCCAGCAGGCCAGGCCATCACTGACTACCAGAAGCAGCACAGGTTCAGAGTCAGAGCCCATAAGCTGCCCAGTCTCTACTTGCATGAGTGGCACCTGCATCCAAGGGCTGCACCAGCTATCCTCCCTATTAAAGTTTGGCAAGCAGTTAGAACACCCTTTCTTGACCCTGTAACAAAGAGACCAAGTGAAAAAAAGGCATTCTCTGGAATCAAGAGGGGAAATGCAATCATGAAGCTGGGAAACGAGGGCTCCAGCTAAGGTGTTCTTTTAGGAACAATGGTCGGGTTAACCAGGTCAGGAAAACCTGAATACTGTGTATGCCGGCTATAATTTTATGCTTATAGCTTTTGTATATTATATCTTTTTTTTAAAACCTTCAGTACTTAAGTCTTTTGAAAGTTCTAATCTATCTCTGTTGTTGTATGAGAAAATAAAACTCCTTCTAGGGATGGAATGTGTCTCTAATTGTAATAAAAATTAAAGTGAAAGCACTCTAAGATAAAGGACAAAAATAGAGCCCTGCATGCTGACTCCTCCCTCCCACTAGGAGATTCTCTTCCAGGGCTTGCCCCAAGAGGTCTTTCGTTTGACGTCCGTGATGAACATCATGCCCCTTGTATCATGGTGAACCTGTAACTATATTAGATTATAAATAGGCCACACTCAGCATCTAGATGTCCTGAGCAGTCACATCGGTGACAGATGCATAGTCCCTGTGGGGGTCTTCTTGGCTCGGGAAGGCGCAGGTTAAAAGATTCGCTGTCCAGGGTTCTCATTCAAGGCCTCAGGCACTATCTGCACCCAGTCTGCAGTGGGAGCCCACCTTCCTCCATGTGTCACATGCAGTTTGAAAACTGAAGTTCCTCTCAGTCGGCACCGGCACACCACTTTATAGACATTAAGACCCCGCCCACCAACCTCAGAGCACCTTGTAGATTCTCATTTCAGCAGAAAATCAATATATGGAAACTAATTCATGTATCAGCACAATCAGTAGTACACAAAGGCAGAGACTAGTAAAGTAAGCATTTTTTTTTTTTTTACTATTTAGAGTAAAAAATAAGTTACAGCAATTTTTTCTCCCAACTGCTCAGCAAAAAAAAAAAACAAAAACAGTTTTAGTGTCCACCTTTACTGGCTGATTACAGATCTATTTGATTTTAATTGCTTTTTTTGAAATAATTGTAATCTGTTATATGACTGCACCAGCCTTACTTGATAATTTAAAAAAAAAGTTTTAGAACCATTTCATTAGAAACACATCAAAGTTCCCAAAAGAAAACAAATCTAAGAAACAAAATACCACACAAATTCCTAACAGCGTAATTAATGATTTTTAATTTGCTTGGGCTTTTCTGCATGTTTCTGAGCAATTGCACACATTATCAGATTTCTCCTTGAGCAATTTTAATCAGAGTGTCAGAATTATTTTTGAATTCTAAAAAAATTTTTTTAAAACATTAGTTTACTGTCTTGCTTTTACAATTTATTTAAATCCCCAATATGTGCTTTATTTGGGCTTTAAAAAAAAAATTCCATGGTATCAAATAGTCAATGTTTGCCCTCAAATTTTAGTCTATAGTAATATTTTCATTGTGTTTTAAGTTAGAAATTACTGAAGAAAGACACAGCAGCACTTTCCTTTGAATGTCTCAGCTACATACTGTATTTGAACACTATCAATATAATCAAATGTTTTTGAGTTCTTTAAAATATAGCAAAGTCCAAAATATCAAAAAGAAATCTTTTAGCTATGTACCACATGCCAATCCTTTGTTTAAAAATGGAAAGCTAATCTTTGGAGGAGGAATTTGTGGTAACACTGGATCTATGCTTCTGGTTATTGTTACTTTCATTTTTGCTCAGGAATTTGGTTCATAAGGCAATAAAATACAGGACACCGTGAGACCCATTTTCATCACAGCAAGCGTTTACAGGGCTTTACCATCTGCTTGCAATAGCCTTACTATGCAATGAGAAATGTATTTCCACCCACCACGCTGAATTAGATGCCAATAAAAGTGCTCTCAAAACACGGAAAACTGAAACCAGTAGATTGCACCGTCTATGACTGAGAAGGCAAAGCGCAAAAAAGTCGAGAATCTGACAGAGATCAGTTCATTTGGACAAGGAGTGCCACCTAAATGAGATCACGTAATCCTAAAGTATGTAGTGGTTTCTTATTGGTAACATTAATTATGTAATTATCAGATATTGCTTGCAATTAAAGGCAGCTCTATTTGCATAAGGTACAAATGAATGTGATTCAGATGCCTGGTTTTTTTCATTTACTAATGTTGCTAAGATGGTTTGTGAATAGGGGACATTGTAGCTTACTTCCCTAATACTTCTAAGACCCTTAAATGACAGCTAACAAATCCAGCCAACAGAGCCATTGGTCAGATCTCATTCCTTGAGAAATGTGCCTTCACACATCTATTGATGTACGCGTTCGCATATCTATTTACTGCCCCCACAAACATGCGGTGAGACCCTGAGTAAGGCACTATGCTAGGAACCGAGGGAGATCGCAGGAGGAGGCTGTCCACAGGAGGAGGAATGACATAGATCAAGTGGCCGTCTCTTCTAGTTCTATTGTGATAGCATCACTGCCTTCAGAGCCAGACTAGCATGGCACACTCCAGGCTCAAATCCCAAGTTCTTACCACATGTGTGCTTTTGGGTAAGTCACTAATTTCACTGAGTTTGGGTTCTCCTATCTGAAAAAAAAAAGAATAGCAATACCTACCTTGTAGAGATAATTTGGATTCAGGAACCTAGTAAAATGTCAAGGAAAGTGCTCAAGTAGTTCTTTCTTAAACAGGGTTCATCATGATGGTGATCACAAGTCATACATGGGCAAGGAAGCTAACTATGAGACCTTTAAAGAGCTGTAGTTGGCCACTGCCTTCTGTGTATGACTGGAAGGATGCCAGAAATGCCCCAGCGCTACCCATCAGTGGAAAAGTACCTCATCTTGAAGCTGACCCTTTAGAAATTTATGCCTTCGAATTAAGACCTTATGCCCTATTAAAATAGAAAGGCAAATAAAAGACAGGACATCCAGAGATATTTTCAGTCATTAATATTTTTGGATGGATTATTTCATTATGTTCTCAATGGAGAGTCCCCACTTGACAAGGTTTTTGTTTGTGGACAAGAGAAAGATCAGGCAGGTCCAGGGTACAGGGCACTGTTACCATGCATATGCGGCCCCTACTCTGTCAGGAGTGTGAAGACCCAGCACAGATGACCAAGAAAGGAAAAGGGGGAAGGAGAGATGATGGCAAGGAAGATGGAAAATTTTAAAATAATGGCTAACACCTGATAAGGACTATTTTAAAAACCTTATATGCATGTCTCATGTAGTACTTAAAATAACCTTATTAGGTAAGTACTATTCATACCCTCAGATTACAGCTGAGAAATTTGAAACTGAAAGATGTTAAATAACTTCCCCAAGGTGCACAGGTAATGCCAATGGCGAAGCCAAGACTCACACTTCAGCCACCTGACTTTGGAGTCTTCTATTAACCACTACCCTATACAGCCTCATTCAGCTCTATAGTCACTTTACTGGTTTGAACTTTGCCTTATGACATTTAGCAAATGTACAATGTCAGTTAGGGTTCTCCTGAGAAACAGAACCAAGAGGAGATACACACACACACACAAAGAGACACACACACACACACACAAATACACACACATGCACATAGATTTATCATGAAGGATTGGTTGAGAATTCCCATGATCTGTAAGCTAGAGGCCCAGGGAAGCCAGTAGGATAGTTGCAGTCCAAACTCGAAGGCCTGAGAACGAGAAGCACCATTGTCTAAGAGCCAGAGACGAAGAAGCAGAGAGCTTCATCTTAAGCAGAGAGCAAACTCACCTTTTCTCTTCACTTTTGTTCTACTTATGCCCTCAGTGTATTGGATGATGTCCACCTACACCAGTGAGACCCATCTGCTTTGCTCAGTCTACATTCAAATACTAATCTCATCCTGAAACACCCTCACAAACACATCCAGAAATGTTTCACCCCTTGTAGGACATTTGGTCCTGTCCAGGATGTCTACAGGGACATATGGGCCATGCCAAACGTTCCTTAATATTTGGTCCTATCAAAAATGTCCACTCTTAGAAAATGTCCCTGGGTTCAAATAGCCCATAAGGTTTATTTATATTTGCAGTTTATAGGGTAAATACATACAAAATATTACCATGTTCTATTGATCCAATAATTATGCTGTGGTTGTACTGTCAATAATAACCCTCTTTGCCTTGGCAACCTAACTGGTCATGGCACATGGGGTTAGGTAGATGGGTTGGAGTTTGAATCTTGCAGAAGGGTGAAATCTAAATATCAGGGACCTTTTGGTGTAGACCAGATATCCCCGTGGATATTTGGGAAGTACCACATGTCTGCAAATCATTTTTACCAGCTATTTGCATTTATCTCTTAACCCAGTTAAGTTGGCACAGAAAATGAATCACCACAGCCAAGATTCTCAAAGTCCTTTGTACGTGTAAGTCCACTCTCTGAGTCAATGAGAACACCTATTTTTACATGGAGATCTTCGGGAAGGTGCAACACAAAGGGCGATGAAGTAAAAATAAGACCAAGGGATTCTGTGTCCTAATATTTTTATGGAGACTGTCTGAAGAGAGCACAATATGTGCTGGCACACAGGTGAGGCATTTGGAAGCTCTTTGTAGGAAAGAGACAATTGCTTACCTCTGAGCAGAGCCTTTGGAGTGCAGTGAAGAGTGCTTTTCAGGGACAGGCCAGCAGCCATGGATACGTGATGACACAGGGCTCCTAAATGCATCTACTTGGTTATAAATGGCATGGAGACATTAGAGCCTACCCACTTCTGACAGCAAGTGCTGCTTGTGTGTGTATTGGACACTAGAAGCCCAAACCGCAGCGGAATTCCCATGAAACAGGAATTTGGGAAAGTGGGCACGGGCTGCAGGGTCAGGGACCATGTGAAATTTTCTTGGCTACAAACCCGGGGCAGTTGAGGAACAAATTCTGGTGTGAGAACTGAATCTTTTGTTCCTTATTAAGGTAGTTCTCAGGGGGTCTGTCTGAGTCAAAAGTAAGATGAATTCCTCGCCCTGGAGAAAAATATATCCCTTATAATTTCTGGCTTTAGCTTGGGGCAACTTATAAGTCTTATTATTAATGTTCCTCTTTACCTTTTATAGTAAGTTCACCTGGCAGAAAGAAGATGTTAGCGCCCTTACTGAGGAGGATTGGGGAATGAAGGGCAGGAATCACAAAGCAGGAGAGGTCTTTTTGCAGGCTGAGGTTGTCTTTTCATTTTCTTTAGTGTTAAGACTACAGAGAAGGGGGTAAAATCAAGGCAAAGAAGAGGAAACTGGTACTTCCAAAATGATTCCACACCCATGAAAACATCAAAGCCAAAAAGCCCCCCAGGAAAAAACTTCAGATGGCAGTTTAAGGAAGGCATATTAAAGGATGTTGTACTTCATAGTCACAAAATCTGAGCTTCTCATCTCCACAGTATTCTAGGTTTGTGTTTTAACAGCTTATAATGATATCAAATAAAAAGTAAAAATATGAACCTGTATTTATATATATATATAAAAATCTAAAACAGTTTTAAATTATTCATTGTCACTCTAATCTTTCCAGCATGAACAGGATAAAAGTTGAAGTTGTCATGCAAATTAAAATAGAGGAAGGGTGCCCTGGCTGTGTGGCTCAGTTAGTTGGAGCACTGTCCCACAAACCAAAAGGTCGCGAGTTCGATTCCCAGTCAGGCACATGCCTAGGGTGGGTTTGGTCCCCAGCTGGGGTATGTACCAGAAGCAACTAACCAATGTTTCCCTCTCACATTGCTGTTTCTCTTCCTCTCCTTCTGCCTCCCCCTCCTTCTCTCTAAAGTCACTAAGTATGTCCTCCGGTGAGGATAAATAAATAAATAAATAAAATTTTTTAAAAAGAGTATTTTTTACAAGATTAGTCTTTATGGAAATTTTTTTTGTTGTCATAAAAATGTTTCCAACCACTGAAACACAGAAGGGCACACAGATACATTGAAGCATAAAAGTGGTTGAGAACCTGTAGTTAATAGGAAATCTGCTCATAGAAAACCACCCAGCCCTGTTTAAGTGTATGCATAGCTCTGTGCGAATCTCTTTCAGGAGCAAGAGCACAATGATACAGTCAGAATCGAGCCCAGCTTTAATCTTTTTGATGCATATTAACATTACTAGTATATGCGCTTTTAAGCTCTCGTAACTTCACAGAGGATTTCCTGACGTTGTTACCTTGGAAAAATCAGTTCCAACAAACATCTGAACTTTGGTGAGCGCTGTTGCTCTTCAGAGCCTCCTGCTTTCACAGGAATTGGGGAATAAGTAACCCTGGAGAGCAAGGGTGGAAGAGCTTAGTGCTCCCCAGGGGTCCATCTGTGCAGCCAGCAGTGGGAGTACCCGCCTAGGTTCCTTATTCTAAGGCCCGTGAGAGACTGGGAGTCACACAACCAAGTTGTCAGGAATACTCCTGGTCGGACGTATTTGGTGCCATTGTTTCCAAGTACACACACACTGGTCAGACCGTGTGTACTGATTTTTCATGCAGGAAGTATGGTCACCATATGTTCAGATTTCTATGTTTCACTAGTCCTATTTCCTTCTCTCCCCACCCCCCTTTTTGTTTTTAGCAGTTTATGGTTTCTTTTCATTGACAAATTGCCAACTCCTAATTTATAAAACAGACTAAGTGTAAAGTAACCATAGTGAGGAAATCGAAACAAAGAAAAAATAAAGCAAAGAGAAATGATATATTAAATATGTCCCATCACAGAGGTGTGATCTGTTTTCAACCTTAGATCCCTAAAACACCCAAGGGAATTGATAACTACTCAGAGATGAGGAAACTACAATGTTCTATGTTTGATTGGGCTGGGGTAGAAGATACATGTGCAATTTACAGATAAGCCAACCACCTAAAAGAAGTACAAGGGAACTAATAGGTTATTGAGCAATATTAGAGAACACATTTTCTTACTCTAGTTTTATCCAAAGAAAAAAGAAAACATCTTGAATTTTAAAAAACCCAGGAAACCTCCAAACCTGCTCTAGCATCTAAGTGTCTAAACAGGATTTCACAAAGTTAGTAAGCAAGTACCTTTCACTTGAGATTCTTTCCCTCTCTTCACCTCCGCAGGTACTTAGAGCTCACCCTAGAATGCCCTTCTGTTAAGTCAGGTATCAGCTAGACCACTGCCCCACCCCCAAGCCAAGGCCACTGCCCTGATTGAGGATTACAGATCCTCTGTTCAAGATAAAGTACTTGCCTATTCTGACTTGCTAGAATTGCATTTATTTATCTAAATTCCACTCTCCCCCCCACATTTAAGAGAGACCTTATATTCCCATAAAAAAGAAAGAGCACTTCCCCTAAGGAATTGTCTCTTCTCCTCTAGCTCTCCAATAATACTAACTTACATAAGAATGTGTGCTTGAAAGGAGATGGCCAGAATAAGGATATGGAATCAAATCTGCAAAAGTAACATCTGCCAGCTGTGCTTGGCATGGTGCAGGACAGGCAGGTGACAGCCACCAGACCCTATTGTGGGAGGCAATAATTCATCAGCTCTCAGAGTAGAGGGATGGAGGGGACCCTCCCTGCTCTTCCAGGCCACTTTACACCCCTACTGCGTCTCCCCAGGGTCACCAGTACTTTGATAACTGTATTGGCTTCCCAAGTGGCTTAATGCTTGGAATAGTGTTCCAAAGAGGGAACAGAAACCCTGGAATGGAACACTTCCCTCTCACTGGCTTAATTTCTATTTCTAGACCCCTTTACTGGCGTCAGCCTATCTCTGAGAGTCTCATGTCTCCGGAAATACAGCAGGTCCTCAAATCATGTCGTTTGATAAAACACAGCTGTGAAAAAAACTTGATTTCCTGCCAGGGCCACTCTCTGTCTAGAGTTGGCATGTTCTCCCCATGTCTGCATGGGTTTTCTACAGGGACTCTGGTTTTTTCTTACATCCCAAAGATGTGCGCATGAGGTAGATTGGCCCGTCTACATTGTGCCATCCAAGTGACTGGGAGTGTGTGAGTGTCCCTGCAGTGGAAGGATGTCCTGTGGAGGGTGAGTTCCTGTCATGTGCCCTGAACAGCCAGGACAGGTTCCGGCCACCCATGACATTGAACTTGAACAAGTGGGTTGGAAAATAATTACCTTCCTTGTTTTTATTAATTTATTTTAAAGGTATGCATAGTTCAAATTTATTTCAGTATTTCATATTAGAAATGTTTTGGGTCTTTATTTAGAAGTTTGGTGATGTCTTTGTGACCATTAAATATGCCATAGGAACTTAACTCTTGTTTCTATAATTAGCCTACAGTGATATTGGTTTTACTCTACATTGTCTTGCATAAAGTCACGATTTCCAAGAACCTGTCACAACGTTAAGTGAGGACGTATTGTGCTGGTAATGCCAAGGTCCTGGAGCTGCAGGAGTGGAGACCAGATCTGACTTCAGTATCTTTACCAAGGCTGGGGGACCCTAAAGAAGAGAAGCACTTTGACAAGGAGTCAGTCAAAGGCACACTTTGGCCTCAAGAGCCTCTTCTAATCTCTTCTTTCCTTGCCTCATTCCTTACCTCTCACTCCCTAGGCTACTCGCCATTCCCCCAGCATGCCAAGAACATACATATTTCTATCTTTTCCTGGAGTTGTTTTTTCTGTCTAAGATTCCTTAAGACTATTCCCAAGAAATAAGGGGAAGAGTGCTTCTGAGAATAACTTCAATGGTGTCTGGTCCAGATGAATGAAAGAAAAGCAGTGCTGCTAAGTGACCTGAGATGTAGACAGAGCGAGGGTTTAATTTGGGAGGGAAGGAAATGGTAGACATAATAAATTTGGGGGCCTGTTGTTTTTAAAGTACCTATGAAACATTTCAGGAAAGAGCAATATGTAGCAAATAATTCAGGCAGAGGCAGGGGATGGCAGAGGTGCATGGGAATTGTTAAAACAAAGCAGATGAAGAGATTTCCAAAGGAATAACAGTAGAGTAAGAAAATAAATAAGAAGAATGAAGCCAGTGCCTTGGTCAATATATGAAATTAGGACACGGAAGATGTAAGCAGTAAATAAAATCCACAAAAGAAAAGAAAGCAGATGAGGAGAGAACCAGATGACTTCATAGTCACAGAGCCGGGGGAGAATCAACCATGTCAAGTAATGTCAAGATGCTAAGCAGTGAGACAATTGGAAAAACATTGTTAGACATGGTAATTAAAAAACCAAGTAAATCTTGAGTGAGAGACAGCCTAGTTAACTCTGGGGTGGGACTACCAGGGTTTGCATCCTAGTTGAAACTCTTACTACCTCTGGGACTGGGACAAATTTTTACTCTCTCTCTGCCTCGGCATGTGCATCTATAAAATGGAGGTAATGGTAGCACCTGCTTCACAGAGCTGACATGGGAATCACATGAATGAATATGTTTAAAGAGCTGAGACCACTGCCTGACACAAACTCTGGGTGAATGTTTGTTGCTAGTGGCTATTTCTGTAGTATGAGAGTTCAAGGAATTGGAGAGCAATACATGCACGGAACGATATATTACCCTTCTTCGAAGAAGCGTGGCAATACCTTGCAAGGTAGAAATAGGGTACTGACTGAAGTAGGAAAAAGAGTACAGGTTCCTTTCCTTTTGACTTTTCCCTACAACAAGAGTTAAGTTCCTATGGCATATTTAATGGTCACAAAGACATCACCAAACTTCTAAATAAAGACCCAAAACACTTCTAATACGAAATACTGAAATAAATTCGAACTATGCATACCTTTAAAATAAATTAATAAAAACAAGGAAGGTAATTATTTTCCAACCCACTTGTTCAAGTTCAATGTCATGGGTGGCCGGAGCCTGTCCTGGTTGTAGGGCAAAAGAACATCAAATTCATGGACCGTTCCAACATAAATACCAGTAATATGGAAACCAAAGTTCTTTAAAGTTCTTGTCAAATACAACAGGTCCTCGAATAACATTGGTACGGTCATTGTCATTTTGTTATAGCATTGATGAGATGTCGTATAAATTTAACCCTTGCTTCTGTAAATTAGACTACTGTAAAATTGGTTTCAGATAGTTGTTTCACTTAAGGTCACAGACCTATCAACATCATTAATCGAGAACTTACTGTACTAGAACACCACCGAAGCTGTTATGGGCACCCTGATCTGACTTTTTTAAAGCATAGAGTCAAGGCTTAGCAGGATGATTAGCTTAAGGTATATTTTTATTTCTGCCAACTCTGTACTACATAATTTGGTAAATAAAGTGCTATCAAGTTTAATCCTTAGCCTAACTGTCTCTAATATGTTTCAAAAAGTAAATTTTGCATTAAAATAAGTTTATAAATGAAGCAATTCAGCCCTTCTGAAGAAACATTAGAGAATAACTAATCTAAACAACATATGTTATTGCTGTAAGTAAGAACAAATTATGCTTCCCCAAGTAATTTTGCTTTAATTCTGGCCATCAATCGTGCCTTAATTAGTTAAAAAAAAAAAAAAGGTTCTTATCTTTAATTATGTAAATTCTTACAATTATGACTAAAGAGCAGGGACTATAGTAAGGATTTATTATAAGGAATATAAGGTGCTTTTTTTAAATTAAAAAAAATGACTACAGTTTTTAGATTTCCCAGCATTTTATATTATTCTGGTGATACAGTATCCTATTGTATTCTTATTCCTAACACTTACAAAGCCTCTATTCACATCAAAAGTATGTTCAAGACCCTGACTTTGACCATGAAAGTTCCCTTTGTCTTTATAATCACAGCTGGTAAACCTTAACTGGCCACCTGTTATCAATTATTTTATTTGGTGTCATAGAATATTTTGGCCTGCTTCATTGAACCTGTCTGTAAGCTTTGGTTGGAATTTTTTGTTTTGTTTCTTTTTTTCCCCATTTTGAAATGAGTAACTCCTATCATAACAGGAAAATATTTTTAATTTTCAAGTCAATTAATGAGTATAATTTCAAAGCAAAACAACCAAAATTTATACACGCAAGTTACCAATTGATGACTCATTACCAGCATAGGCCCGATAGATGTAAAATGTGCTACAAGCCATGGTTTACCTATTTATTTATGTCATTTTCCACCAATTGTTCTACTGGAGAATCTTAGTCCCATGGTGAGCTCTCTTTTTAAAGGACATTTTTCAAATTTCCAAGACTTTTCAAGAACACAAGTGTAACTGGGTAAGCAAAACTAATAAATATGGAATGATTAAATATCAGCAAAATATTAAGGTGTTGAAAACTGTAAGTGTAATCAGAGTGAACAAAAAGAACATTAATTATGAGGAACAGAAGTGAACATTCATTTGACTGGAAAAGTATTAAGGATGAGAAGAGCTTCCTGTGGGAAGAAAACTACATGTGAGAAAAATCCCAGCAACCAAGTCTTCCCAAGTAGAGCAAACGCAGGAGTCCCGGGAGAGCCTTGAAAACTAGCTCAACCATAAAGCTTCCTTTAGATGGATCACTTTCAGTTCATACATTTCTCTTTTTATCTAGAGCGGGAAAGTGTATTTATAACTTGACATTTTATACCATTTTTAACTTTATTAAATTTGTAAATTACAATAGAAATTTCTCCGAGGCAACCTAATTACTGTACTAAAAAAAAAGAAAATTTAAAAACTCCTGTCCTCCTTAGAAAGAAATGATGGTTCTTCTATGCTTCATTACGGACAGTTACAGTCTGTCTTCCAAAGCTGTTTATGCTTTCGGTTTTATTTCTCCAGAACTGTGCTGCGTGTGGCACCGAGCCCCGTGTGGTCTCACGCAAAGCTACCCTTCGTTCTCCCTGGTGACGAGCAATCAAGCTGCTGCCCGTGTAACCTTGACTGGGGAGCAGACCTGATTCCAGCTGCGTGTGCATGTGGGCCCCAGGCCTGAAAGGGACATCCCCCTTCCAAGAGCCTGTTGTGACTCCCTGCAGGATGTTTAATTCTATTGATAAATTGGCTTTAAAACGATATAGCTGCTTAAGCCCAATTCCAAGACATTTTTTAAAAATTGCACTGGTTTAGATAAGATTGAGTATCAGTAGAAAAAAATGTGCTGTCCAGCAACACACTCAAACTTGCCAGTTGATGTGGTTTGGTTGTAGGGTGGGGGCGGTCAACCTGATAGCTGCTCACCAGTTGTCCGAATCGCTGACATGGCCTCACAGAATCTCCCTGCTCCTCAAGCCCAGGACTCCTAACTCTACAACTAAACACACCAAGGACCTTGAAGGACACTTCATAAACTAAGGCTATTCTCCATTAGTACCAGGGTTGATCCAAGCTGTTCCTTTCTGGTTATTGCATATTATAATTTTCTGTTCAGTCTTTTATGACCTAACTGATGAGTCAGTAGAAATCTCTCAAATGAATACTTTACACTTTGAATGTACATTGCTAAATTAAGTGAAAATTATTGAACAACTGCCTAATGTGTCCTATAGTAAGTCGTAGCCCACAAGTAGTCATTTTAAAAAGGTAAGAGGAAAAAAGACACTGTTGATTGAAATTCTGTTCCTTGATGCAGAACAGACACTAATAACTTACCAGAAAAGCATTCAGTTCTTGTGCAGTTAAGTCAAATTTTTTTAAATGATAGCAATGTCAACCTTGTTAGTTTTTTATCTTAACAATGGTACCTATGCAATAACCTTTCTTAACAAAGAACACTGGTAATTTGAAGTATACCAATTAAATCTAGATTTCTGAACAAATTTAATAATAGGACTCATTACCAGACTACAGCAAATAACAATATATATTTTACATTACTGACTTCTTACAGAAACATTTTAAAAGTCCATTATTGCAGTGCACTGTATCTGTCAGTAAGTGTAGTGTCAAAACACCCCAGAGTCAATACACAGGGTCCTGCAGAAGTAAGACCTGCTTCAGAGTGGTTGGTAGCATAATAATATGGGGGTAATAATTTATAGCTTTAATTTGAACATTGCACCTAAAATGCCATGTGGTGTGCTTGAGAGTGATATTGTTATATTACAGAATTACATGCTTATGATTTTGTAATAAAAAAGGGTGTTATTTGTGCCCAACCCTGTATAATGTAACGAAACTTTCCATACCATTGTCAAATCTCCAGAAGTTATATTAACCTTCCTAGTTCAAGAATACCTGTCTTCTCATTAAAAACGAAGCTGCTAAAATTGACTGGTATGTAATATTTTACGTATTCCTCCCAACTTTTAAAGAAATACCGGTACATATTGGCTAATGTCATCTCTCTGTCAAAATCATTACCTATATAGAATTTTACCACAGGATTGGCTACCATTTTACTTACAGAGAAGCTAAAATTTGGACGATAGCTACATGAAATCAGTAAAAGGAACAATAACATATTAACTGATGTCCATCCTCAGTGTATAAATAAGGCAGCCATAATCGTTATGATCGTTAAGTGGCCACGTGAGATGATTAAGTTCTTAGCAGTGAGCTTTCTCATCAGTGGCACTGATATGTTATCTACTATATCTATGATAAGACCATGCACCTGTAGAGGAAACAATAATAGGTCCTTGACCCTTAAGGGACTACTACTCTAGTGAGAATACAAAATAATTATGGCATCGCTATACAAGAAAAATAACAGAAGACAAGGAGTTTTATTTCATTTGATTCTAGTCTTGGCTCTTCCTCTATATGATTTCAGCTTAATACTTCAAGGGGAAATTAGAATAGATACTTGCTTAGATCTCTCATAGCTCTAAAATGTCAACAAAATTTTTAAATACCATAAAAATCTAGACAAGGTAATTTATGTTAAGTACTAAATAGCTACAGATATTAAGTACCATGGAGTTTCAGAGTAGAAATCAGTCACTGTAGCCTGCTTAGGGGAAGATACCCAGAAGGATTAGGAAGCAGGCCAGGTTTGAATGATGCCAGCTGGATGGAATGACTCTAAGCAGATTCTGGGGGCCAAGGACAGGGCCAGATGAGCAGACACAGTGACTTGACATGGAGCCAGCAGCCCTTAAACCTAATTTGGCCATCGTCAGGCTACATCTAGGTGCTGAGACCAGGCTTCCTATTCTAAGGGGACAAATGACCCCAGCTAAAGGAGAAAAACAATTAAGAAGCTGAGACCAAGCAATTCTTAAGAGGTTGTTTCCTTCACATTATGTTGACCGCATAAGTTACTGGTACATTAACTTTTAAACTGAATGTAACTAAATAGCCAAATTCTATTTCACAATGAGGCATATAACCTTCACTTTCTAATGAAACCGTTACTTACACTGGATTCTTCTTATTAACTAAAGGACAAAACTACATCTTCAAGAAAACAGTGGTTTAAAATTTAGATAAAGGATCGAAGAAAACAGACATGTAAATATATAGTTACTTTTCCAGCACCCCCAAAACCCTGAAAAGCTAAGAATATGAATATCCATTTCAAGTCAAGGATTCTGCACTGATAGGACATATCATCCAGGATTTCCAGGTTTCTAATCAGCTCACACGAGTCCAAGCTCCGGCCCAAGTATAAGGAGTGAACACTTCTATGTTGCTTGCTAACCTTAGCCAGCCCTTCAGGCAATAAGCAAGCCCTGCCATGTACAGGTGCTTTAATCCCACTCTTCGTCTGTTTCAAGTGATCCCTGGAAGATGTGTTTGCTCTCAAGCTGCAGACTTATGTCTGAGCCCTGCTATGCGTGCCCCGTTCGTGTGGAAGGTCTTCTTCTCTTGTTCTTAGCTCCTACTCAGGTTCCTCCACTAATCTTAAATTTTGTTGTTAACTCCAACCTCCTTGTCTGGGACTATACTTACCTAGTCTGTGGCAATCCCCCACTCCTGGGAGCAATACGGTGAGAGACTAGATGTTTGCAATTAAAGCAGCCACTACTGCTGCCAGTGACAGCTCCTGTCAGTATGTCCTGGAACTCCCGGGGAAGAAGTCCTTAGCAAAGCCCAGTGGTGGCTTGAAGTGTCCATTAATAGCACAGCAAATTCTTGAATTGTCCCTTACCTTCCAGAAGCTTCCAAAATCTGTTTCTCCTATTAATCATAGTCTGCACCAAAAATCTGATTGTGTCAGCAGCTCTTGCAGAGGAGGGGAACCTAAATGTCATTTAAGAATGGTCTGGATCTCAATGTGGCTCTCTTCACATCAACTCTAGGGAGGACCTCACAGGACTCTAAAGAATACCTTACTATATTGTCATAAACTTAATGACTTTAAACCACACTCATTTATCTCACAGTTCTGTAGATCAGAAGCCCAGGGGGACTCAATCAGATTCTTTGCACGGGACCAAAATCAAATATTGAATGAAATAAACTGATATCCGAAGGCTCAGGGGAAGAATCCACTTTCAAAACCAGTCAGGTTGTTGGCAGAACACTAATTTCCTTACAGCTCTAGTTCTGAGGTCCCCTTCCTTGCTGGTTCTAACCAGAGTCCTTGGATCCCAGAGTCTTACTGCATTTCTTAATTTGTGGTCCTTTCCATCTTGAAGCCAGCAGTGGCACATTAAATCCCACTCCTGCCTCAAACCTCTCTGATTTCCTCTTCTGCCACCAGTCAGAGGAAGTTCTCTCCCTTAAAGGCGCATGATTATCTTGGGCCCAACTAGCCAATCTCTCTTTTCTAAGGTCAACAATGCCTTATGTTATGAATTCAATTGTGTTTCTCCCAAAAAGATATGTTCAGGTCCTACCCCACCCCCCAATTTCTTGCAATGTGACCTTTTTTGGAAATATGTTCTTTAAAGAGGTAATCAAATTAAAACGAGATCATCAAGTGGACCCTAATCCAATATGACTGGTGTTCTTATAGAAGGGAAATTTGGACATAGAGACAGGCACAGAAGGGAAATGATGTCAAGCCACAGAGAAAAATGCCATGTAAAGATGAAAGTAGAGATTAGACTGAGACAACTACAAACCTGTGAGTGCCAAGGGTTGCCTGTCCCCACCCGAAGCTAGGAAGAGGCAAGGAAAATTCTTTCCAGGGTCTCAGAGCCAGCACGACCTGCCAACACCTTGATTTCAGACATTGTCTTTCCAGAATGGCAAGGCAATAAATTTCTGTTGTTTTAAGATATCTAGTTAGTGGTGCTTTATCACAGCAACTGTAGCAGACTGATAATACTACATAACATAACACACTCAAAGATGTATTATCTCATCACAGTTACAGCCTCCAGGGATTGGGAGCATATAATCTTGAAGACCTTTCCAAGAAGTTCTACCAACCGTACTTACTCTGTATCTCTTTCTAATTTTTATTTTTTTAATTTAATTTAATTTTATTATTTTATTTTATTTTGAGAGAGGGGAAGGGAGGAAGAAAGAGAGAGAAACACTGATGTGAAAGAGAAACATCAATTGGCTGTCTTCTGCCTTCTGTAAGTGCCCCAATAGGAAGATAACACAGAGCCTGCAACCCAGGCATGTTCTCTGACCAGGAATCGAACCAGCAAACTTTGGGTTTGCAGGACGATACCCCACCAACTAAACCATGCTGGCCAGGACTCTATAGCTCTTTCAAAGAAATTCAGTGATTTTGTGATCTCAGTTCCCCAACATCTCCTCCTGGGACCACACTCCTTTTTGCTCCCAGGGCAGGACAAAAATTTACTTATTTTTTAAAAGCTCTTTATTGAGATATAATTGATACACCAAAAAAGCTGCACATATTTAATGTATATATTTGATGAATTTATACATATGCAAACACCTGTAAAAACTATCACCACAATCAAGGTAATAGACATATCTATCACCTTCAAAAGTTTCTTTGCCCCTTTGTTTGCTTTTCTTTTCCCTGTAGGAAGAACACGTAACACATAACACGAAATCTACCTTTTTAACAAATTTTCAAGGGCACAATACAGTGGTGTTAACTATAGGCACAGTTATACAGCAGATCTCTGGAACTTATTTATCTTGGGTAAACTGGAGCTTTATGCCCATTGAATTCTTCCTTGGTTCAGGGTATATTCTTAACTTATTTAAAGGTACTTTCTTCTGGTCAGCTGAACTGCAGCTATTACTCCCTCCTAGGAAAGCCCGATTATAGACACAGAAAAGGCTCCCAAATTCTTCTTCAGGGGTTCCATCACCAGACATTGGAAAGGCACCTATGTAATTCAAGTACCAGGAGGTGTTTAGATAGCTCCAAGGTGTCCAAAGTAGCTTTGTGGATAAAGTCTTAATGACGGTTCTAGATTGTATAAGTGTAACACATCTACAGCTAGTACATGGGAAATTACTTTCCGTTAAATGCACAGCTGCTGCATTTGCAAATGCAATGTTTTAGTCAAAGCAAGTTGCGCTCACTGACCCTGCTTGCTTAGAACACAAATGCTCAGGCCTCAGCGATGTCTCCCAAGTCCCCAGCCCCTCTGGGCTTCTGCCCTCCCTATCGAAGATGGATATGCTATTTCCCTGGAGCCACGTAAGGTCCTGGAGCGAACAGTGCAGACTTTTTTTCTGAGAAAACTAGGACTTTTGAGGTCCCTCTTGATCTCCAGATACTCTGTCCTGTCATTTCCCATACAAACACAAACTGTGCTTCTTTCTACGCCTTCCTTAGCACTTAACAACACTGCCCTTCATTCTAAGTCACAGAATTCTACATACATTACATTCTGCTAAACATTTTCCTAATATGGTCCAATGCATCATGCTCTCTGAGAGCCACAATAGCCTTCATGGTCATTAATTGCTGTGGGCTCAGGGCCCAGGGATCAGCCTCTGACCCCAAAATCTTTCTCAATAGGCTAGATGGGAAGAGGGCCAGCAGCGTCTGTGGGGCATCAGGCCGGAGAAGCCTGCCGAATACAATTACCCTATACTGGTGCATGACCATGGACTCTGAGCAGGTCTTTCCAGGGACTCCTGGAAGTGCAGAACACGCTGCAGGCAGGAGCAGACACTGAGGGGGCTACTCGGGGAAGTGGCAATAAGCAGCAGTCATGAGACAGAAGTCCTGAGTGGCTAGAAGCCGCAAGTTATGAAAAACAAATAAATAAAGGCAGGATGAGAGTAGAAGGGATGCAAAAGCAGAGACAAAGAGAAGCCAAAACTCCAGAGTGGTAAAGTTACTGGAAGAAGGAGTGATGGATTCCACTTTTGAGGATACAAGTAAGTAAAACTGTTATTTAGCTTCCAGGGCTATCATTGTAGCAAGAATGATGAGCAATGAGGCCATACTTTCCTTAAAATCATTCCCATCACCTAAGGTTATGGAACATTTACTTATCTTTTATGTTATTGTCCTCCATGTTTTATACCCTGATCTATTTATCTGTTTTAGATCCAGATCTATTATGTAGTTTCAACTCAGACATTACATTTCAGACATATATATCTGAAATTTGATATTTGAGTTGATATATAGATATATATATACACATATATATCCATAACTTGTTCTCTGAATGGTTTTGTGTTTTATGTGTAAAAGTCAAGTTGCCTCTGAGCAAGTTCAAAGTGGTTACCCCAAACATCTTCCTAATAATCTCCAGATATTTAGAAAATGTATATGATCAAAATCTCTGGCAGCCACTTTTTTTCCAAATATTTTTCACCAGAAACAACGCACTAACAGAAAACTGTGCCCCAACAAACACCACAAAGTGAGCACCTCCATAGCTACTACAAGAGTCAAGAAACAGAATGCGCCCCTCGTGCTCTCCCCCAGCAACTACTTCCTTCCTTTTCCCTAAAGATAACTGCTATCTGTAACCTAATACTACCCCATAGTCTTCCTTTCGTGATTTTTTGCTCTTTTTCTTTTCCTGCTCAATATACTGATTGTCAGATTAATCTGTTACGTGCTTCTTCTTTGTTGCATATTACTCCATTGCATTTATTTAATCTGTTGTGAAGGTTCATTCTGTTTTGGCTATTACAAATAATATAGGAAGTTTCTAGTTTCAGCTCCTACCAGTAAAAAAACCTGGAAGTTGTCACTCCCATTCTTATGTAAGAAAATTCAGGGCAAACCAAAGATCAATATCTTTTCTTAAAACCACCCAAAAACTGAGGTTGCAGAGCAAAATACCACCGTAAAATCTGAAGAGACAGGAACACCCAGAAAGGCACAGCCAAGATATACTTATCTGAAATAGAATCTACTAGTACTATAAACTGGTAGGAACATTTAAGTGGTAATGTTGACACGTTGGTGGAAACTGAGTGTAGATTAGCCTGAGAGTAAGAAGCTTTTTCCCCCTTCCGCCATGTTCATCCAGGAATCTCACCAATGTCACCAGTATTTCATGGGGAAGATCCCAGAAAGATCCTCTGGTAGTTCTGGCAGGGAGGAGGGAAAGAGCAATCATTGTGAAATATACCCAGAACCTTCTCCATGACACAGACATCCTCTCGAGGGAAAAGGACATCGCCAGAACCTTCTCTGGCCTGCGGGAAGGCAGTTCATACACATCCCTGCCCCCTAAAGCTTTCCTGTATCATCTTACTGAGAGAAAAAAAAAAAATCAATATAAATCAGAGCTTCCTAGTTTGAGAATGCTACAGCCAGGGAAGGGAGCAGGGGGCTGAGGAGGACAAAAGTTCTTTCACTCAGAAGCTCCTGTGAAGGTCACAACCCCCAGTCACAGGTCTACTAAAAGCCTGAGATTTATTCAGAAGATTATGAAACACTTCCACTTTCCCACATCTTACTACCACACCAAAAGGCTTTAGAATAATAATGATACACAATAGTTGAAAGATTTACAAGACAGACTCTTTTTAAGAAGGAGTTATTAGGGAAACCCTAAGCCAAGAGAGGGACAAAATCAACAACATTGCAAGAAACTGAAGCCTCTGTCACCTATAGCTAAAGACAAGGTTATGCACAGCCTAAAGCTTAGCCAGATTAACATAAATTCTCATACTCAGGCCCATTGACCTCAAGTCTTATTAGCCAATACATTGTTGAGTTCCACACACACACACACAAAAATACAGGGCATATCAAAAACCAAGAAAAAATGCAATCTGAACATATAAAGCAATCATCAGAACCACACTTAGGTGCTGGAAGTGATCGCATAGTTACAACTTATAACAGAAGAAGTAGACAACACAGAAAAGCAGGTGGGTAATGTAAGCAGAGGGACAGAAACTCTAAAAGAATGAGAGAAAGTGTGTACATCAAAACCACTGCAACAAAAATGAAGGATCCCTTCACTGGGCTCATCAGTGGACTGGACATAGACAGTGAAAGAATCAATGAGCTTTGAGAGACTTAAAAAAATGTCCCCACTGAAATTTGAAGGGAGAAGAAGGAATTGAAACAAGAGAACAAAGCATGCAGAAACTGGGGGACAATATAAAATGTATGACACATACGTAATTGGCATACTGAAAGAGAAGAAAGAAAGGAGAGAAGAAACACTGAAAATAAATATTCATTATTCTTGTATGTGTCTCTTGGTCCCCTGCATTTTTTTTTGGAGTTACATAACTTTAACTTTAGAAGATCGTGCCAAACTGTGTCCCAAAGTTTATTGTATCAATTTACAGTCTCTTCAAATATATGGAAGTTCCAATTGCCGTACATCCTCACCAAATGCTGGTTTTTTTCAGTTTTCTGAATTATATCATTTTCAGTGATTGTGTAATGCTACTCATTTTGATTTTACTTTATATTTGTCTCATTGCCAATGATGTTGAACACTGTTCATGGCCATTGGACATCCTTTTTGTGAAGAGTTTGTTAAAGCTTTTTGTCTTCTATTTTATTGTCTGCCTTTAGCTTATTAATTTGTAGTTCTTTATATATTCTGAATATAAATATATATTTTAGTCTATTTCTGGTTGACCCATACTTTTGATTCCAGTGTTGTCCCATTGTCTCTCTCAAGAGATAGATGGAGAAAATGGCTATAACCAAAACCTTAAAAAATTAAGAAAAACTTTTTGTGATTCAGAGCATAAAAAAAAAAACGAAAAAGAAGAATTTGACCCTTGATAGGTCCAGGGACACCCCATCTACAATAAAAGAGGACAAGTCAGAGAACTGACTACAGTAGTGTATAGGTTGGTAGTTTTGGATCTTGGAGAGTTTCTATTTAATTATTTTTATTTTAATAGTGAAATATGAGACAAGGTTAATCAACTAATAGTGAAGGAGGAGGGTTCAAGCAAGGATTTTAAATTGTTTTGAAAAATGAAAAATACAATATGCAAGGGATGTATAGTAGGGCTGCCCTATGATAGCACTCTTGGCATATTTTATTAAAGGAGGTTAACTAGGTAAGTACTCCAGAGGGGACTAAGGGCTTTAGGGGAGTTGTGGGCTTCTGATGCTGAACCATGGAAACAATGCTGGGTCAGGTGGGAAGCGAGTAGTTATCTCTCTCCAGTGTAGATGCATTAACACACCTAGCTAATTATCTGAGTGAGAACATGCAATGAAGCTTTCTTTCAAATATGTGTATTTGTCAGAGCATCTGTTCAAAACCAAAAATGAAAATCCTGACTAAATCAAGAAACAGAATCCAAGAATCTTCAGTAAAATCCTATGTGTATTTTCTACTCCAGGAGTTCATCAATTCCTTACCAATAAATATTTGCCTCACTCAATTATCTCTTCACACAGGATAACTGGCATGTATTTTTATCTCCTGAGTGTGTCTGTGTTTTAAATTTTGGTATTGAAACTCCTAAATGAATCTCTGTAAACCTCACTGAGCTTGGTAACGTAAAACAGGTTCTGTCTTAAACAAAGATACCCTTACAGTATGGACCGGCTTATTTTCAGCAAAATCTGAAGTAGCCATACACTAGGAGTATTTTTATAAATCAGAAAGCAGGTCACAATAAGAAGCTCATTTTAAAAATCATTGTTATTAAATGTATTGGGGTGACAGTGGTTAATAAGGTCATATAGGTTTCAAGTGCACATGTCTATGCTACTGGATCTGCATGTATGTGTGCCCACCACCCAAAGACAAATCTTCTGTCATCACATATTTTATACCCTTTACCTTTTGCTACCTCCTCAGCCCCCCTTCCCTCTAGGAACCACCATAGTTTTGTCTGTGTCTATGAGTTTTTGGGGTTTTTTTTTAATCTGTTCATTTGTTGCTTTCAGTTTTATATCTCACATATGAGTGAAATCCTATGGTGCTTAGCTTTTGTGACTGACTTATTTTATTTAGTGTTATATTCTCAAGGTCCATCCATGTTGTTGTTACAAATGGCAGCATTTCCTCTTCCTATGGCTGAGTAGCATTCCATTGTACAAATGTACCACCTTTTCTTTATCCAATCATCTACTGAAGGACACTTCAGTCGTTTCCATGTCTTGGCCACCAGATCATTTTTAAACCATTTTATAGACTATTCCATATACAAGATATCCAAGAAATTGGAAGGTTTGACTAAATTAATTGAATTATATATCATTATGTAGACCTAACCATAACAATGGGCGTCTCCTTTTTTCTTTTAGTAATTTAAACAGCTGGAAAACTTTCCCAAGCTGCACAAATATTCAACATTTTGGGACCCTATTTTTCTCTCTGTGAAGTGAAAGGTTATTCTTATAAAATTTTAGACAGTTTTTCTTACTTTGTGATTCTGCAACTATGACCAAGGATTATAGGCTAAAATTTTAAGAAGCGAATCCACAGCTGAAGCTAAGAGTAAGCTTACTGAAAGGCTTTATCCTTTATGTCTATGCAACTGTCAAGAGAGGCTATGGACATATTTGCAGGAAGTGGGCCCAAAAGAAGGACGTAAACCCATAACGTAAATAACTCTAATAGAATATAATATCAGTGGGAAAAAAAAGATGCAAATGACTAGGAGAGAGGAAGCTTTTTTAATCTGTTGGATGAAGCAATGTTCTCACTACTACTCTCTAATCAACCTAACACGATAAGGATAATGTACAACTTTCTGATTCAAAGTGAAGGTAGTTAAATAGCGCTGTGTGGTACACCAAACCTAAAACCCAATGAAAGAGCAAAGGTTTTGTAGTCCCAGAGCTGAGATCTTACTCCAACTTCTCTTACTGTGCAGTCTTGGGCAAAATACTTAACCTTGCTTAATTTTAGCATCCACATCCCTCCAAGGGCAGTCCTCTTCTAATTGTTGAAAGAACTTAACAATGTTCTTCCACTGTCACTTTACTGTAGAGTAAATAGTATAGTACCTGGAAATTAGTACAGTTGAGTGGATGATAGCTATTATCTGACAATAAATAATGCAGTGAACCCTGCCTGCTAAAGTGTTCTAAATTCTACTGATATAGAATACAGAAAGGAGTCAAGGGGACATATGAACAGGTTGAAAATGGGTGCCAACTTTACCAAAAGAGCCCAAGTTTCAACTGTTTTTGGTTGTGGCATCCTATACCCAGAAATCCAAACTCCAGGAGGCCCCTAGGAACATTTAATTTGAAGGCTTCTAATATAAAAGGTGAGAAGCTGTAATGACATCAATACTTTTTTCTTTCTTATAGACAATCCTGTCTGCTAAACTGGCAGGACCAGTGACAACTCAGTAAATCAGCCTACATAAAACTTGCTCCAAAAGAGACATAAAATACAAGATTAAAATTGTAGTAGATGTGAGGTTTATTGGCTCTAAGGAAACAATATCTTAAACCAAGAGAAGGCTATTGAAAGATTTGTCAGAAACCAGAAAAATAATTTTCACTTTTGATGTTTCAGAAAGCACATTGCAAAACACTCTCATCTGGGAATCAGTAATGTGACAAAATCATTTTTGTTTTACTCTTGGTAGACAATAAATACAATGGTAGTGATTAAATATAATTACATGAATTTATTTCTCTTTTGCTGATGTAGGCATCATTCGTCATCTATCACATTGGCTTATATTGTAATTGTACTGATTTTGTACTCTATAATAATTCATTTGACATAATTTATGTGAGACCCATGCAGAAAAAATTTTCACATAGAACAAATAAGCACATATAACTTTCTATTATAAGAGTCCATTTGGAGACTGAAATTTCCAAAAAAAGAACTTTAATTGAGTTATGATCCTGACATATTGGAATTACAAAGGATCTTGGTGACAATCTAGACCAATCTCCTCATCTAACAAATGGTGAAACTGAATCCCAGAAAGGTTAAGTGTTTTATAAAGGGTCACAAAACTAGTTAAAAGCAGAACAGGGACAAAAACCCAGACCTCCTGACTCCAAAAATAGTGTTCAAAACAGTGGTCTGGCAATCAATTTGAAGTAGACCATCCTAAGAAATAACAGATCCACTAAAAAACATCTTCATATAAAGTATAAGTCACCTCTGTAAACAAATAATCAGAATCTTAATGAAATCAGAATGAGATTAATGAAACTTAAGAAGCCAGACTAATGAAGACAGGCAGAAATTATTAAACAAATAGCTAATTATATTAATCCTTTTCCAGTACTTACTTTGTATTGGCTTACTGGAAATTTAACAATGTATAAGAGCTATATTCAGGTATTGTATCTTTCATTCTAAGTCCTAGAGCCTCTGAAAAGGAACAATAAATGCTAAGAAGAAGAAAGTGAAACAAAACATAAATGAGCAACAAAACTAATTTGAGAAAACTTAGACAAGAGTCTGTGCATAAAAACTGATTTTCAGAACTAGATGTTCTACAAACAGAGAGGGTTTAGGTATAAAATCCAATTTCAGCAATCCACTTTGTGCAAAGCAGAGAAAATTATGTGCAAGGCAGATTGCAATAAGGCTGTGTCATTGACAAAAGCATTCTTACATGGGTGCAAGTTTCATAGGCGAAATTATGCCAATTATCACCAATTTTCAAGGTAGGGTTGTTAAAGGGTATAGCTGTAAAGTAAATGTTTTCATCACAGTAAAAATTCTGTTCAACTTAAATATAAGAAACTTTCTTGATGTGAATTCTATTTCAAAATTTAAAAATCCAATAGTGAGGAGGACAAGATGGCAGAGGAGTGAATGGGAGTCACACTGACCTCCTCCCAGGACCAATGTAGAATTACAACTAAATTGTGGAGAAATCACCCAGAACAAACAACTGAACAACAGCAAGAGAGAAGCCTTATAACCTCGGACGGACAGAAGAATCAGTTCAGCACAACCTGACTGGTAAAGGGTGCAGTGGAGACACAAGAAGGCTGGCTGGGCACCTGCAAGTGACAGCACCAGAGGGATATTTAAGTGGCCAATTGGATCCCCCTGAGAAGAGTGGGGTCTAAACCATAAGCGGGGATCCCCAGCCTACAGCAACAGAACCAAAAAAAACACACAGGTAATAACCACCTGCAAAAAGCGGCAAGGTTGCTCTCTGACAGAGAGGAGCAGCTGGAGGCTGAAAGAGCTGTTTAAAGGACCAACACATAAATTTTCATTTGCAGTCACTTAACCTGGGCTCCTGCAAAGGTGGGGGCAGAGTGGGTTAGAGTTACCTGAGGAGAGACTGGGGACAGAGACTTTGGGGAGAGAACTGAGGGAGTAGCCACCGGGATCCTGGTGCTGAATCATCTCCCATAAGATCGAGCAACCATCGAGCTCACACAGACTGCTCCCCTCCAAGCAGCAGCAGCCTGAGGGGAAACATTAACCCTGACCCCAGGAGAGATTCTGCCCCACACTGTGGTCCTTAAGCCTGACTGCTGAGTGCAGAGAGGCTAGATTAACAACTGAAGGAGACAGCCACAGACAGTAGATCCCTGGAAGTCTCAAACAGGCTGCCTAAGGTCAGACAGGGCCAACATCTGACATCACCAGAGATGGATCCAGAAAGTGAAAGCAGCAGTAAACACTAGAGGCTACCAAGACAAAACCCACTGTGGTATTCTCCGTGATTTGCGATATTTTCTTTACTTCATTGTTTTTTAACATTCATTTCTTGTCCATCAAGTTTATTTTAAGTCACTAGATTTTATACTATACTTTATAGGAAGACAAACAATCCAATTGAAAAATGGGCAAAGGACCTGAACAGATGCTTCTCCAAGGAGGACATACACAGTGCCCAGAGACATATGAAAGAATGTTCAGCATCACTAGCCATCAGAGAGATGCAAATGAAAACCACAATGAGATACCACTTCACACCAGTCAGAGTGACCATCATAACCAAATCAACAAACAACAAGTGCTGGTGAGGTTGTGGAGAAAAGGGAACCCTAGTTCACTGTTGGTGGGAGTGCAAACTAGAGCAGCCATTATGGGAAAAGTTTGGAATTTCCTCAAAAAACTAAAAATAGAACTGTCCTTTGACCAAGCAATTGCACTGCTAGAATTATTCCCTAAGAATCCCAAAACACCAATACAAAAGAACTAATGAACCCCAATGTTCATAGCAGCACAATTTACAATGGCTAAGAATTGGAAGCAACCTAAGTTGCCTAACAGTAAATGAGTGGATCAAAAAATTGTGGTACATTTACACAATGGAATACTGTGCAGCAAGAAGAAAGAAAGAGCTACTACCCTTCACTACAGCATGGATGTAACTGGAGAGCATTATGTTAAGTGACATAAGCCAGGCAGTGAAAGACAGATACCGTATGATCTCACCTATAAGCAGAACCTAATCAACAAAACAAACCAGGAACCAAAATATAGCCAGCAACATTGAAATAAAAAGCAAACCGACAGTAACCAGGAGGGAGGAGGGAGAGAGAGGAGGAAAAGAAGGGGAAGTGTCATCAAGGAACATGCAGAAAGACCCATTGACAATGCCAAATGGAGGAAGGATTGAGGGTGGGAGGTGGGGGTGGGTGGGGCAGGGGAAAGTGGTGGAGGGGAAATGTTGACAAAACAAAACAAAACAGAATAGACAGGGGGAGGTTATGAATAGTATAGGAAATTGGAAGCCAAATAACTGATACATACAACCTATAGACATGAATTAAGGGGTGGGGGGGACGATAGCATGGGTGCAGGGTGGAGGCGATAAAAGAGAAAAAAAATGGGACAATTGTAATAGTAAAATCAATGAAATATTCAAAAAATAAAAATTAAAAATTAAAAATCCAATGGCAAAAAGCTACAATAAAGAAAAAATTGAGCCTATGACTCTATGTATTCAGGCATCAAATTCCACCAGGACCCTGGCTGGTGTGTCTCACTGGACTGAGTGCCAGTCTGTGAGCCAAAGAGTCACTGGTTCAATTCCCAGTCAGGGGATATGCCTGAGTTGTACACCATATCCCCAGTTGGGGGCTCAAGAGAGGCAACTACACATTGATGTTTCTCTACCCCTCTCTCTCTCCCTTTCCCTCTCTCTAAAAATAAGTAAATAAAACCTTTAACAAAATATTCCACCAGTAGAGCAAGCCAATCTACAAGTGTCAGTCTCTTAGTGACCAGTAAGAATTCTATGGCTGAATTGATAGTGAGGTGAATGATATATATTCCTAAGAGGTCCAACAGGATGATTTGAGCATTGCCATGATCTGTAAACATTCTACTCTCAGAGGCATGAGTCACAACTTACAAAACGAAGACTTATACTGATATTTGAGATTTTAAAACTATACATATACTTTACCTCAAGAAAGGAAACCATAAGATTCTATCTGATTTGCTTAAATCTTGGAAAACAACATTTTGTCTGTGAATATTAATTTCCATATTCAGAGATAATCATTACTTTGTGTTTTTTTTAGTTTCTTAGATAATAAATAATATTTTGTAATAAATAATTAGAGCATGTATACATAAATAAAAGACAAATAAAAATCAATTACAAGTGATGCACAGTGAGAACAAGGCAAGGCTATCTGCTCTCTTTATCCTTCTCTATATTTCAGGCCTAGCCAGTCTGGCTATAAGTCAAGAAAAAGAAAAGGCATTCCAGTTAGAAAAAAACAAGTAAAAGTTCCTTTGTTCTTTGATGACATAATTTTTGTACATAGAAAATCCTAAGTAATTACAAAATAAGTTATGAGAACTAATAAGTGAGTATAATACAGTTACAGGATACAAAATAAATGTAAAACAATCAACCACATTTTTGTAGGCTACTAATAACAATGTTTATGTTCCAATAAACAACTGAAAAATTTAAAAAGTTAAATATCATTTAAAATAGTATTAAAAAGTGAAACAATGAGGATAAACATTAAATATATGCATAAGACTTTCACATTGAAAACCACAAAACACTGATGAGAAAACAAAGACCTAAATAAGTGGAAACATATACCATGTCCATGGAATCATTGATTTAAGGTTAAGATGTCAATTCTCCCCAAATTGATCCATAGATTCAATGTAATTTCAATAAAAATGCCATAAATTTTTTTGAATTGACTAACTGATCCTAAAAATTACATGAAAATGAAACTAAAATAGCTGAAACAATTCTGAATTTGAAGAACAAAGTTTGACGTGTAAATTTTCTGATTTTAAATCATTATACAAAGCTGTAGTTGTCAAGACAGTGTGATAGCATAAAAATAGACATATAAAAGTGAAACAAAATAAAGTATCCGAATATAGACCCACACATACCTGTTACCTTTGAAGTTTGGGGGAGGCTTTCTTTTGGGGGTGGGTTTTTGCTATTTTTAACAAAGTCACCAAGGTAATTTGGGGAGAAAATATTGTCTTTTGGTCTGACCCACGTGGCTCAGTTGGTTGGGCATCAATCATCCCACAAAAGGAAATGTCACCAGCTCAATTCCTGGTGAGGGCACAGACCTGGGTTGTAGGTTGGGTCTCCAGTCAGGTTTCTCCCTCACTTCCCCTTTCTCTAAAATAAATAAATAAATAAATAAATAAATAAATAAATAAATAAATAATCTTTTTAAAAAATTGTCTTTTCAACAAATGGTACTGAAAAATTTGATATTAGTATGAAAAAATTAACTTCGACCCTTCACATTGCCTGCAAAAATCACCTTTAAATGGATTATCAACCTAAATATAAACTTTAAAACAATAAAGCTTCTAGGAAAAAAAACATAAGAGCTGTCCTTTGGAACCTTGAGAGAGGCAAAGATTTCAAAAAGAGAACACACAAAAATAAAACTTTTAAGGAAGGGATTATTTGCAATTTAGAAAAATTTTAAATGTTTGCTTCTCAAAACTATCACTAAGAAAGTGGAAAAGCCAAACCAAGAATGAGAAAATCTTTTGCAATATGTACATCTGGTAAAAGACTTGTGTCCATAATATATAAAGGACTGTTACAACTCAATAAAAAGAAGAGAAAGAACCCAATTTAAAAAACAAGATGAGCAAATGATTTGAATAGACACTTCATAAAACAGATATATGTATGGCTCATAAGTACACAGGAGGATGCTCAATGTCATTAATCATCATGAAAATTCTAATTAAAACAACATTGAGATACTACTATAAACCCACCACAGTTGTTAACATTAAAAAGACTGACAGTACCAATTATTGACATGAAGGTAGAGCAAGTGGAATTCTTATACATTCCTCATGGCAGTTTAAAATGGTACAATCATGTTGGAGAATATTTTGACCCAGAAATTATACTCTCGGACATTTGCCAAAAAGAAATGAAAATGGGTTTATAAAAATCTTTGACATATATATTTTAGAAGTTTATTAGTAGTAGCCAAAAAATAGAACAACCCAAATGTCCATCAAAAGATAAAAATATAAACTGATATATCTATAAAATGGGGTACTATTCAGCAATAAAACAATAAATTACTAATATGTGCACAAGATGGCCAAATCTCAATATTATTATGCTAAACAAAATAAACCAGAATCAAAAAAGTACATACTGAAGGGGTCTATTCATATAAAATTTTAGAATATGCAAAACTAACCCATAGTGACAGAAAAAAAGTGTTTGTATGGGGGCAAGGAGTTCAGAGCTTGACTATAAAAGCATGTGAGTAAATTTTCTGGGGTGATGGAAAAGTTCTGTATTTTTATTGTGGTGGTTGTTACATGGATTTATGCATGTGTAAAAACTTAAAAGTATAGTCAAACTTCCAAACTAACAAGCAAATGAAAAGAGAAGAAAATTTTTCAACAAGCCAACAAAAAGAAGGGAAATGGAGAAAAATAAATAACAGATATCATAATAAGAAATTATAAAAGCAAGTATATCACATGAACTGATATATTTTTAAAGGATATTGTGGTTTCTCTTTTGAAAAGAGAATAAAAAGATAGAAGCAAGTTCTCTTCTAAATGTTTTCTCTATAAAACGTCTTCCTTGGCTCCCTTATCTGTCGCACACATTGCATTTATAATGATGATTGTAAAATTTTTAAATGAACAAAAAAATTATTACAGTTAATGTGATATAAGCAAGAGTTCTTGATACAAAAATCAGTATATAAGAATCATTTTTGTTTCCATATAATAAACATTTGTAAATATTTTTAAACTGTATTTACAATAGCATCAAAATATTAAATACCTAGGAATCAATAAATTATGAAACATTAATGAGAGAAATTAAATAGGACCTAAATAAATAGAGGCACACAATCATTTTCATGAGTTGGAAAATGCGATGTTATAAATATGTCAATTCTTCCAAAATTTATCCATGGATTCAAAATTTGTCTATGAATGTGAATTCTATAGCTTTGGGTCAAAGTTGGCAATATAAACGCCATCCTAAAATGCAAAAGGTCAAGAATAACAAATATGAAGAACAAGATGAGAGTACTTACTCAACTAGATATACAGCTGCAGTAATAAAACAGTATGATATTGCCCCAAGGACGAACTAGTAGACCAATACAACTAATTAAAGAGTCCAGGAAGAAACTTACACATATTTCACGATTTATGATATAGATAACACTGTAGAACACTGGGGGAACATGCAGCTCTTTCAATAAATGGTTCTGACACAACTGAATAACTAATTTGAAATAAATGAAACTAAATCTCTACTTCATATCATGTAGAAAAATTAATTTTAGCTGGACTGAAGATTTAAATGTCAAATGCCAAACGAAGTTTTTAGATGAAAATGTTTGCCTATGTCTCTAGGATCTTAAGGTAATTTCAACTGACTATAAAAATCCTGATGATAGGAAATGAGATTGAGAAATTAGATGACAGTGAAATTAATAACCTCCCTTGAAAGATTCCGATACAAAAAAAGTAAATAAGCAAATTACAGAATTAGGGAAGATATTTGCAACAAAGTGCTCATACACAGACTAAAGAAGTATACAATTCATTATAGAGACAATCCCATAGACTTAATTAGGTATTTCATAAATAAATAAATAAATAAATAGTCAATAAAATTATAAAAACTGTCCAACCTCAATAGTAATCAAGAAAAATACAAACAAAGATGATAAATCAATGTCACTTTAAACCCACCAGAATGACCAAAACTTAAAAGGCTGGTAATACAATTGTGGTAATTCACTGACCTGTGTATTTATGATTTGTATGCAAAGTGTCCTTCACAATAAAAGTTACTACTAGTTAAAGAATAAATAGGGGAAGGATAAACATTGGAAAGTTATTTAAGAGAGCAAACAAAAATGTTCTAATGAATGCACATATATCCAAATAATATTTTTAAAAGTATTAGTCTTTTGTCAGAAATTTAGTCCAACCAATATTAATTTATTAATTCAATGTAATTTCAATCAGAATTTGAATTTTGATGATTCTGTTGCTTTTGAGAGAAAGAATGAATAGAATTGCTTAAAGTTTTGTAAGAAAAAGAAGAATCTATGATAGAAAAGATAGAAACAGAAAAGAAAACATTAGGAGGAATATATAATTTACCAGATAATTAAATTTACTATAAAGTCACTGACACAGACATAGGCAAATATGCCTATGGAACAAAATAGAGAGTCCAGAAATAAATTCAGAAAAGTGACATTTTAATTCAGTGGGAAATAATTGGATTATTAATAAATGATCTTGGCATAACTGGCTATTTGACTAGAAGTAAACAAGCTAGATCATCTATCTCATACCATATGCCAAAAATAAATTCCAGATGGATAAAATTTAAATGAAAAATATTTTTTGAAATTTTTAAAAATTAGGAAATTAAGATAATTTTCACATAGTTGATGTAGAAAATATTTCTTATGCAAAACATAATTTTCTGAAGCCATAAATAAGAGACATATTTGACTTCATAAAGTTAAAACATATGGCAAATCCACCAAAAACAAAGTCAAAATAAAAATAATGAACTAGGAAAATGCACAGTTTATGTAACAAAGGGCTACTGCATCTAACAAGCAAAAAAGAATGCCTCTAATTTGAAAAAAATAAAAGAAAATAAGGACCAAAGCTATAAACTGGCAACTCACAGAAGGTGAAACCCAACTGACCAAAAAAAAAAGAAAAAATGTGGAAAGATGCTTAGTTTCACTAGTATCTAGAGAAGTAGAAACTAAAAAAATCAATTAAAGTGTCATTTTTCACCCATATTAACAAAAATAAGATTTATGGCTTTTGGTGCTGATGAAGATATGGGGAAATGAGCACTTGCCTATTTTATTGCTGGGACTATAAGTTGTTCAAACTCTTTATAGCAAGCTAATGTTAAGAGGGCTAGCAAAGCTGTAAACTGACCAAGTGATTTCACTTTGGAAAGTCTATCCTGAAGAAACAAAAGCACCAGTGCCTGATGATAATACAATGATGATTATTGGCCAATTTTTGTGGCCATAAAAAGAATAAAAAGAAAGATAACTCTGGAAAAAAAGTCATCAATACACAAATAGTAAAATAAATTGTGGAATATCAATACTGTATATGTGGTTCCTCAGAAAGTAAAGAAAGGAATGGGAAAATGGAAAGTTGCTGATTAATGGGTATAAAGTTGCACTAATGAAAGATAAAGAAGTTCTACAGGAGTTCAATCAAGATAGCAGAGTAGTAGATGCTATGCTCACCTCCTCTCATGACCACATGAAAATTACAAAAAATTATAGAACAATCAACTTGGATAACCACCTGAAGACTAGCTGAACAGAGTCTTATAACTAAAGGTATAAAGAAGCCACATCATGACTGGTAGCGAGGGCAAAGACAAGAAATGGGATGGCCCTGCACTCACATGTGGCTATAGAGAATCCAGAGGGATCGTCAGCTGCAGAGGTACCCCTGAGGAGTAAGGAGTCTCAGCCCCATGCTAGGATCCCAAGCCCAGAGCACCAGTGCATATTACATAGGACATCTGCTATATAAGGTCACTTTACCAAGCCTGAAAGACATAGCAGATCTACCTAATATACAGAAACAAACACAGAAAGACAGTCAAAATTGGGACACAAAAATCATGTCCCAAATGAGAGACCAGGTAAAATCTCCAGAAAGAAAAAAAAAAACAAAAACCCTGAATGAAATGGAATAAACAATCTACCAGAAAAAGAATTCAAAACACTGGTTATAAGGATGCACAAGGAACTTAATGAGAACTTCAACAAAGAGATAGCAAGCATAAAAAATATAATAATTGAAATGAAGAATACTCTAGAAGGACTCAACAGCAGATTAAATAAAGCAGGGGATCAAATCAGCGATTTGAAAGACCAGGTAGCAAAAAAACACCTAATCAGAACAGCAAAAAGAAAAAAAGAATTAAAAAATAAGGATAGTTTAAGGAACCTCAGGGACAACATCAAGCATAAAAACATTAGCATCCCCTATTAGCATCATAGGGGTACCAGAAGGAAAAGCGAGAGAGCAAGCGATTGAGACCTATTCAAAGAAATAATGACTGAAAACTGCCCTAACCTGGAGAATATAGACATACAAATCCAGGAAGTACAGAGCATTCCAAACAAGATAAACCAAAAGTGGTCCACACCAAGACATATCATAATTAAAATGCCAAAGGTTAAAGACAGAGAAAATCTTAAAAGCAGCAAGAGAATGATGGTTAGTTACCTGCAAGGGAACTCCCATTATAATGTGAGCTGAATTCTCAACAAAACATTTTCAGGCCAGAAAAACTTGGCACAGAATATGTAAAGTAAGGAAAAGCAAAGAGCTACAACCAGGACTACTCTAGAGCCAGAAAGATTATCATTTAAAATTAAAGAAGAGATTAAAAAGCTTCCCTGACAAGAAAAAGTTAAAGGACTTCATCACCACCAAACCAGTTTTACAAGAAACGTTAAAAGGATTTCTTTAAAAAGAAAAAGAGAAAAAGAAACATAAATATGAATAATAAAATGGCATTAACTACATACCTATCAATAATCACTTTAAGTGTAAATGGATTAAATGCTCCCAATATAAGGCATAGGGTAACTTAATGGATAAGAAAAGAGACCAAAACTAGGCTGTCTAAAAGAGACCTACTTCAGATTGAAAAACACAAACAAACTGAAAGTAAAGGGTTGTAAAAAGATATTTCATGCAAAGGAAAAGAAAAGCTGGGGTAACAGTATTATGTCAGACAAAATAGGCTTTAAACAGAGGCTACAAAAACAGACAAAGAAAGATATTACGTAACGATGAAGCAATCAATCCGAGAATATAAACCTTGTAAACATTTATGCCCAACACAGGAGCACCTAAATATACAAAGCAAATATTTATGGACATAAAAGGAGAGATCAACAGTAGTATAGTCATATTAGGGGACTTTAACACCCCATTGACATTAATGGGTAAATCTTCCAGATGAAAAATAAAAGCAAGGAAAGAGAAGTCTTAAATGGCACATAAGACCAGATACATCTAAATAATTAACTGATTTTTTAGAGCACTATGCCCTAAAATGCAAGCTATACATTTTCTCAAGTGCACATGGAACATTTTCCAGGATAAAACACATATGTTAAACCATGAAACAAGACTCAAAAAATTTAAGAAACTTGAAATTTTTTCTAGCATCTTCTCTGACCACAATGGCATGAAAGTAGAAACCCATTATAAGAAAGAACTGAAAAACACAAATACATTGAGGTTAAATAACATGTTACTGAACAGTGAATGAGTTAGTGAAATCAAGGATAAAATCAAGATACTTTGAGACAAATGAAAATAAAAACACAAATAGCCAAAATCAAAGTGACACAGGAAAATTCATAATAACACAGGCCTACCTCAAGAAACCAAAAGAAAGTTTAAATAAACAATGTAAACTTACAACTGAATTAACTAGAAAAATAACAACAAACAAAGCCCAACAAGAGTCAAATAAAGGAAATAATAAAGATCAGAGAAGAAATAAACAAAAGAGAGTCCAAAAAACATACAAAAGATCACTGAAACAAAGAGCTGGTTCTTTGAAAGGATAAAAAGTGATTGACAAACCTTTAATCATACTAATCAAGAAAAAAAGAGAGGACCCAAAGAAATAAAATCAGAAATGAAAGAGGAGGGGGAAGGATTGAGGGTGGGAGGTAAGGATGGGTGGGGCTGGGGAAAGTGGGGGCTGGAAAATGTTGACCAAAAAAAAAAAAAATAGGCAGGAGAGGTTAAGAATAGTATAGGAAATCGAGAAGCCAAAGAACTGATATGTACAACCCAAAAATGTGAACTTAGAGATGTGGCGATGGTGGGATGGGGTGCAGGGCAGAGGGGATAAAAGGGAGAGAAAAATGGGACAACTGTAATAGCATAATCAATAAAATATATCGGAAAAAAAAAAGGAAACTAAAGAGGAGAAGTGAGAACTGACACCACAGAAACTCAAAGAATTTTAAGAAAAGACTATGAACAATTATACACTAACAAATTAGACAGTCTATAAAAAATGGATAAATTCCTTGAAATATACTGTCTTCTAAGACTGAATCAAAATGAAACAGAAAAACTGAACAGATTGATTACTAACAATGAAATCAAATCAGTGATAAAAATCTCCCAACAAACAAAAGTTCTGAACTGGACGAAGTTTACCAAACATTCAAAGAATTAACATCTATTTTTACAAACTATTCCAAAAAAAATTCAAGAGGAGGAAAGGCTACCAAGTTTATTTTATGAGGCCACCATTATCTTGATTCCAAAACTAGACAAAGACATTACAAAAAAAGAAAATAATAGTCCAATTATTTGGACTATTGATGAACGTAAATGCAAAAATTCTCAACAAAATATTAGCAAACTAAGTTCAACAATACATTAAAAAGATTATATACCATGATCAAGTGTGATTTATTCTGGGGATGCAAGTTTGGTATAATATCCACAAATCAATTATGGTGATACACCACATAAACAAAATGAAAGATAAAAATCATATGATAATATCAAGAGATGCAGAAAATAATTTTGACAAAATCCAGTATCCATTTATAATAAAATCGCTCAGCAATATGGGAATAGAAAGAACATACCTCAATATAATAAAGGCCATATATGACAAACCCATAGTCAATATCACACTCAACAACAAAAAAAAAATATAAAAGCATTTCCCTTAAGACTAGGAACAAGACAAGGTTATCCACTTTCACCACTTTTATTCAACATTGTATTGAAAGCTCTAGCCACAGCAATAAAACAAGAAAAAGAAATAAAGGCATCCAAGTAGGAAAGGAAGAGGTAAAAACTGTTACTATTTGCAGACAACATGACACTATATTTAAAAAACCCTAAAGATTTTACCAAAAACTACTGAAACTCATAAATAAATTCAAAAAAGTAGCAGAATACAAAATTAATATTCTGTAATTGGTCACATTTTATACATCAATAATGAACTATCAGAAAGTAAAATTAAGGAGAAATCCCATTTATAATTGCATCAAAAAATACAGAGGAGAGAATTTAACCAAGGATGTAAAAGATCTGTACTTGGAACATTATAAGACATTGAAGAAAGAAAATGAAGGAGATACAAATAAATGGAAGCATATACAGTGCTCATGGATATAAAGAATTAACATCATTAAAATGTCCAGACTACCCAAAGCAATCTATAGATTCAATGTAATGCTTATGAAAATGCCAATGGCATTTTTTACAGAAGAACAAATAATCTTAAAATTTATATGGGGTCACATAAGACCTCAAATATCCATAGTAATCTTGAGAAAAAAAGAATAAAGTTGAAGGTATCACACTATCTGATATCAAACTATGCCACGAGGTTATAGAAACAGCATGGTACTGGCATAAAAACACATAGTTCAATGGAACAGAATAGAAAGCCATATAACCACTTTATATGGTTAATTAATCTATTGTAAAGGAGGCAGGAACATACAATGGGGTAAAGACAGTCTATTTAATAAATGGTGTTGGAAGAAGTGAACAGATGCATGCAAAAAATGAAAGTACGCCACCTTCTATGCCGTACGCAAGAATAAACTAAAAATAGATTAAAGGCTTAAATGTTAGGTTTAAACTATAAAACTCCTAGAAGAAGACATAATCAGTAAAATCTCAGACATTTCTCATAGCAATATTTTTTCTGGTATACCTGGTATACCATACTTTGCCATGTATAATGTGCACCATATTTTTGTGCACCTTATACATGGGATTGTTATACCCATTATTATATCCATGGTATGTAATCATTATACCCATGCATAATGCACATCCTTATTTTTCCCCAAAAAATTTGGGCCAAAAAAGTGTGCATTATACACAGGGAAGTATGGGATATCTTTGCTCAAGGAAACAAACAAAAAAAAACCCAAATGGGACTACATCAAACTAAAAAGTTTTTGCATAGCAAAGAAAGCCATCAACAAAATGAAAAGACAACCTACTGAATGGGGAAGATATTTGCCAAAAATGCAATTGGTGACAGGTTAATATCCCAAATTTATAAAGAATTCATACAACTCAACACCCAGAAACAATCCAATTTAAAAATGTGAAGAGGACCTGAATAGACACTTGCCCAAGGAGACCATATAGAGCAGTGGTCCCCAACCTTTTTGGCAGCAGGGACTGGTCTCATGGAAGACATTTTTTCTATGAACCAGGGTGGGTGGGAACAGTTTCGGGATGGTTCAAGTGCATTACATTCAAGCTCACGTCCTGCTATATGGTCCACTTCCTAACAGGTCCAGACCAGTACCGATCCACAGTCCAGAAGTTCAGGATCCCCCAATACAGAGAGCCAATAGATATATGAAAAAATACTCAATGTCACTAATCATCAGAGAGGTGCAAATTGAAACCACAATGAGATGCCACCTCATACCTGTAAGAATGGGTAACAGTATTATGTCAGACAAAATAGGCTTTAAACAGAGGCTACAAAAACAATCATCAATAAACCAACAAAACTATTTTTGGTGAGGTTATAGAGAAATGGGAACCCTCGTTCATTGTTGGTGGGAATTGAGATTGGTGCAGCCACTGTGGAAAAGAGTATGGAGGTTCTTTAAAAATTGTAAATGGAACTATCTCATGATCCATCATTTCCACTTCTGGGTATGTCCAAAGAAATCCAAAACACTAATTTTAAAAGATATATGCAGCATTATCTATAATAACCAAGCTATGGAAGTAACCCAAGTACCCATCAATAGACAAGTGGATAAAGATGTGGTGCCAGGTATAAATACAACAAGATATTACTTCGTAAAAAAGTGAAATCTACTATTCGTGACAACATTGATGTACCTAGAGGTTATTATGCTAAGTGAAATAAGTCAGTCTGATTTCATTTATATATGGAGTCTAAAGAGCAAAATAAACAAAGAAACAAAACAGAAACAGTCTCATGGATACAGAGAACAAACTGATGGTTGCCAGAGAAGAAGGGGATTGAAAGTTGGGTGAAAAAGGTGAAGGGATTAACAAATACAAAGTAGTAGTTAAAAATAGTCTTGGGGACATAAAGCACAGCATAGAGGATATAGTCAATAATATTTTAATAAATGTATGGTGCCAGGTGGATATCAGAATTATCAGTAGATCACTCTGTGAGTTATACAGTTATCTAACCACTATGTTGTACAACCGAAACAAATGATAACACTGAATGTCAACTGTAATTGAAAAAAAATTCTTTTAAGGTTCTAGAAATCTGCTTTACAACACTGTGCCTAAAGATAATGACGGTGTATTGTACACTTAAAAATCTGATAAGAGGGTAGATCTCATGTTGTGTTCTTACCACAATAAAATAACAATTTAAATGAAGAAAGGAAAGGAGGAAGAAAAAGATCAGGATCTATTCACTTACAGGGATATCCAAGATGTATTGCTAATTTGTATGTGAATGAATATAGTATAACAATTTTTTTTATAAAGCTGTGAATGAGATCCTGTATATCTGTATATGTAGATTTGTGTGAGCACTGAGAGTCATGGAACTTTAACATCCTACATGCATACTTGTTTGGAAAACCTGGGAATGGAGGAAATGAGGAAAAATTAACTTTTTAATGCGTCTTTGCATTTTCTTCACCAATTTCAATGAACACATATTTTGTAATTACAGATTCTTACTAAAGTACATTTTCTAGAACACTTGTTGGCTTACTGAAAGTAGGCATTTGACCCTATTGACCTTGCACATTTCAATGTAAACTCTATCCCTTAACGTCTCTATCATGCTCTTTCCAAGATTTCCTTTGGACCTCCTTCTACCCCTACTCTATGTCCCCTGTTAGCACCTTTTATTCACTAATTCTTAGAATAAATCATTCCTGCTAATTCCTTCTCATAGCCCCTCCTTTCCCATGTGTTTATGGCCTTTAATTCACTTCTCCATGTATGGTGTTTAACCTCCCTACGAATTCAGAGAAAAATGTGGGAGACAGATATGAAAATCCAAAAATTAAAATAGGGTGAGATAATCTTTTCATGAAACATACATTGAATTCCTAGAGGGAAGTATGATGTTACAAAAGCACGTTTTGAAACACCAAAAAGTAACCAGCCATCTGGGGCCGATCATTTGGAGTAGAACTGGAGAGAAAGAAGTGACTTTGCTAGGTGAACAAAGAGAGGAGCTGGCCTTCCCAACATTACAAACAGTAGTTTTAGGTTGCCATTTATTCATTTATGTTCTCCTTTTTTCTAGCAACATTCAGTTTTTGTATAAATCTCATTACGACTACCTATTGCACTAAAATTATGCTAAAAATAAATTTGTGTTCCAAAAAATATAGAGAGAAGTAAAGATGTTGCTTAGCTAGTAAAATGGTCAATAAAAAAAAGTGTTAATTTCTATTTCAAATCCAGGCGGAGAAACAAACATCACGCAAATGCTACCCTATTCTCCACTGATTCCGGCATCCGTATCTTTATTCATTCTACACTATGGCCTCACAGAGCCATATAGGAATGATGAGCGTGAAATAAGGAGAGAATAGGGTCTTGTGGTAATGCATGCACTTGACATTCTTTTGTTTGATTAATTATTTATAAAGTAGTTGTTATATATATGTTGACTCATAATTTGTTGAGGGTAGTTTTCCTTTAATGAGAAATGAAGATGTTTGAAGGGGTTGTGGAGTGGAAAAAGGTACTGAAAGCTGATTGCTACTTACCAGGACACTGTCGGAACAAAAGAACCTGGAAGAACTTGGGATAGTTTCACAGGTTTCTCCTCTTCCCATCATACCACAGAGCATGCAGGCTCCAGAGACAGGAAACAAAGAAATGGGAGCATGTGTTAGAATCAGGGAGAGAAGCATTGTCAGCTCTTTGGGTCTCCTTCTAGTACACAGAAATACACTCGCACAATAACACAAAAGAGAATATTATTATTTAGGGAACTTGCATGCAGCAGAATGATAGACCTACAGAGTAATATAACTGGAAGCTACCCTAGGCTATCCACCTCGGTTCTTTTCTCTTACAGATTAGATCAGAGGAGGGAATTTAAAAATTTGCTCAAGATCTCACAGCTACTAATTGGTCATTCCTCTCCATAATTCTACTTTCCTATTAATACAAGTTTATTAAAAAAGAAGCAAGTAAATATTAGTGGAATTTCTGCAAGCCTGAATTGAGATCTTCCTGAAAATGTGTACAGTAAGAATTCTATGTTAAGTACACATTAGGAAATTTGGGCATTATCTGTTAGTAAAAGAAACTCTGAAATAAATTCTTTTTAATGCAAATAAATATCCTTTCATCACTTTTAGTGTTAGATTTTTAAATACGATTGTGTTTTTATGCGGAAGGAAGTACTAAATTATATTCTTAAACTGTGACAATGAAAAATCAATGCTTTTGACATAATAGCTAGAGTAATCACAGCTATGTTCCTATCAACCTTATTAGATACTTACTGAGAAATTGATAATGTCTGTATTCCACTAGGTAATATGCCCAAATGTTTTTACAATAAAGAAAATCTCAAGATTGTTGACTTAGAATAAGATTGGTACATTTAACCTAATTTAACTCTCCCTGGAAGTTTTGTTGATCTAGATTTGCCTTTTGCTTCCCTGCCTCCTGTAGACTTATTTTTCTTATTACACTTTTTTGTTTTTGTCACCTACAGGGCACCATGTGTTTCTAAATATTTGGCATTCATGTCTGGAAAATTGTTATACAAATACTTGGGGACCTTCCTTTAAAGCCCTTGTCAACCTTTTCCCAGCTATTCAGTGATTAGATTTCCAAGCTAATCTTAAATAAAAGAAGAATATTCAGTTATGGTTTAAGAGAAGACATGAAGTTTAAGTGACATTATTCATATTTTGGAGAAGACATGAAATATCACAGCATATTCTCCTTCCTCCCCATCTTTATCCAAGGTCTTAGATTTCCTTGGCTATAGTTCAATTTCAACTATACCCTCACACCAAAGCAACGTTTTATTTCAACAAATATTTCAGTTTGTTGCAGACACTGGAACATCACAGACAAAGGAGACATGGTTCAACCCCTAGGAGCACACAGTACTACACGGGAGAGAAAAAGTCCAGTTACTAAATTACAGGTGGTTAGTGCTAGGTAACAGATGTATTATCATGTGATGGAAACTTTTACATTTCTCTTAAAATGAATATATGGAGTAAAATACATGAAGCATGTATAGATAAGAAATTAGAATCCAAGAGGGAAGATAACTTGCAGAAGAAAGCTTTGCTTAGAAGACTCTTTGGCTCTGGCTGTCTTTGGCCATTGAAAAACAGAATACTATTGAGTTAAGTCCTCCCTCCTTGAACACCCCAAGGTCTTTGGATTCTTTTTCCAGTTCCAACCCACTTCTAGTCCTTCCACTAGGCTCAGTTCACCTCACCTAGGAGGTTCTTTGAAATATATATACAAGTGCCTAATTGAGTCTCGAGCTTCTTTGCTTGCTCAAGGCTTCTTCTTCCCGGCTGTTCCCACCAAGGGTTTCTCCAGTTCCTACAGAATATAATTCTTTACTCTCATTTCTAAAAATCCATCTGCTGGCATCTGGAATTAGATCAACCACTACTTTGAGGGAGTCTTAAAGCACTTTTTGCCCCCCTCACGAACTACTGATATCAACATAAGAGATCACAATCTCAGGTGTATGGAACTTGCCCAAAAAATAGAAATGAGAAAGACAGTATAAAGAGTCAAAACCTACCAAGTGGGGGCAGAACAGGAGCGTTTCTCTGGGAACGTTTCACAAGGTTCTCCAAGGTCAGCAGGGTGATTTTTCCCTTTTCTCTTAATTCAGGGTTATTGTTGCAACTGTGTTTTGTTTTGTTTTGAATTCCTCCAATAGCTTCTTCCCACATCTTAATCACACAAAAGGAAAAACCATAGTTTGCTCATCACCCACGTATCACGTTTAGTCACTTCAACCAACACTTAGAGTACCAAGAATTCTGTCTGGAGAATCGAGCGGGGAGCAAAAGGTAAGGGTTCTGGTTCCACCTGGGTTCAATCAGCCCCAGTCTTCCAGCAGACACTAGAAAGAAGGAGGCTTTTCAACCTCACAAAACTTTAAAAGAAGCCCTGCACCTTCCAAATAATATCAGTGGGAACTTCCCCTCAACATATTTGTGATGTGACGCTGAAGCTCCCCGGTGCAACCTGGTCCCCACAGGCTTCCTATTACAGCCTGACACGAGAAACACACAACCTGGGTTTTTTCTGTGGAGGAAGCTGATCCTTTCCTATGTGTTTCAGATTTTGGTCCGGTTGCCTCATGCCTTTTATGAAACTATGAACATCTCTGGGCAAGGAATTTCTGCATATTTTCTAGAAAAGTGTTTAAGATTAGATATTATCTATAGGCAAGTTCTGAAGACCTGCTTCTCACACAAAATGTAGTGTTTTCAAACATCATCTGGTCTATAATCTTGTAATATGCTTCCCAACTGAAACCTTATGTAGTAATTACTCATCATGGTAATATTTCTTGTGTTAATGTGTGCCATGAAAATATTATCTCATGAATATTAAATAATGAATGTGGAAAGATAAAATTATTCAGCCTTTCCTCAGAAAACTTTATGTTGAATAATTTCAACACCTCTATAATCTGAAAATGCTTGAGTCCTATGCAGTTCAGACAAAATATAACTAGTCTTGGTCCAAATGATGGTGCCAGTCCTCATTAGTACATTTGATTCCTTTTGACACAAATGGTATCATTTTTTAAAATTTACTCCCTGGCTGGTGTGGCTCAGTGGACTGAGTGCCAGCCTGCAAACCAAAGGGTCACTGATTCGATTCCCAGTCAGGACACATGCCTGGGTTTCTCCTTCCCTGGCCCTCTCTCTAAAAGTAAACAAATAAAATATTTTTTTAATTATTTTTGTATTGTTGTTCAGTTACAGTTGTCCCCATTCCCCCCCCATTACTCCCCACTGCCCTGTCCAACGCCTGCTCCCAAAGACAATCCCCACCCCATTTTCCTTGCCCATGGGTCCTTTGCACATGTTCCTCTTCTTTACCCCGTTATCTCCCTCCCCACTCCCTTCTCGTCACTGTCAGTTTGTTCTTTATTTCCATATCTCTGGTTCTTTTCTTTGAAGTATCAGAAGCAAAAATAGGGAAAAAAATCCCATTTACTACAGCAATAAGAAAAATAAAGTACCTAGGAATAAACTTAACAAGAAGGTAAAAGATGTGTACTTAGAAAACTACAGAATACTGAAGAAAGAAATTAAGGAAAACATAAATAAATGGAAGCATATACCATGTTCATGGATTGGAAGAATTAACATCATTAAAATATCTATACTACCCAAAGGAATTTACAGATTCAACATAATGGTACCATTTCATTGTAGTAATTCTCCACATAAACTCAAAAATCCAGGATACATCACCAAAATCCCCATACTGTATCCTCAAACATGCCCTTTCTTGTCTCACCTCTAGGGCTGCACAAAAGAGGAGAAGAAAACTGAGGTTTATTTAGCAACTACTAGTTCTACTGATGTTAAATCCTACTTAATTCCCTATCAAGAAAACATTTGAAAATCTAGTTATTGAAAGTATGATAGAGCCTATAATTATATAATCAGATGTTAGTATTGCAATCTCTCCAGTTTTTGCAGACCTAGAGTATTCCTCTATGCACCAGGAGACAATACTTGGTGATAGGTATAAAGATGAATAAGATGTTGTTTCTACCCTCAGTGGAGCTTAAAGCAATATGGACAAAGCAAACACCAAAAAGCCTTGTGTGCTTACAGCTTGAGACTCCTCATCACAAAACTACATTCATCCTTCCTCTTCATAAGCAGCATGAGTCCAATAATGCTGACCAAGAGGTTTGGAGTCAGACCCAGCTGCACAACACATTATAAAATCGAACATCCACAACTGTCAGGAGGTTTCATGAGAGAACACATAAAAATCAAAACTCGCAGTGCCCTGTGTGAAATAAGAACTTGAAAAAAAAATCTTTGCTCCCTTTCCGTCCCTCCTTGACATTTCGCAATAGATGTGGAATTTGAAACACTTTTTAAAAAAGATGAAATTCCAGATTTCTAAGCCACAGAGGAAAATGTCCAAAGCTGGAAGCATAATTGCTACTGCAGCCTGCACAGTAATTGTGTCTTACTGACTTCTCCTTTCTTGCACTGTAAACAGTTCCCCCGCTCCAAAGAGCAGTGGGAATGTGGGTCATCGATACAGAATGAACCTTTCATTATCACTTAACGCTGACCACAACTTGCTTTGGAGTGGAATCCTACATATAATTGAGGTCTGCATTGCTGCAAAGGGACATACGTCCAAGCTGATCCAATATCATTACTTAGAAATAACCTTCTATTATTTTCCTTTATTGTCTTGTTTAGCAAGTCTCTTTATTGAGAGTGACCTGGCAAAGTGTGGTTACTGGAAACTTGCCTCAAATTTGTAAAAGTCCATTCAGAAGGCTCAGCTGAGAGAGCAAAGAACTGAAAACCTATGAACGCTTGAGAAAATGCCAGGGGCTTGTTCAGAACTTGCTTATTAAACCTCAGCCCTAGTTAGCAACAAGTTTTTCTCTTTTAGATGAATAAGAAAATGATCTCTAAGATGCCCTCTGGCTCTACATTTCTATGATTTAAAGCACCAATTTTCAACCTTTTCCATCTCATGGCACACAGAAGCTAATTACTAAAATCCTGTGGCGCACCCAAAAATATACTTTTTGCTGATTTGACCAAAAAACAGGTATAATTTTGATTTGTTCACACTGGACAGCTATTGCTGTGTTGGCTGTCATTTTTTATTTCACAATCTAAGGGAAAAAAAGTCAGTGTCCCTAACTAATCAGGTAGTGCATATTTAAAAAATTCTTGCAACACACCAGTTGAAATCAATGATTTAAAGTGAACAGGGTTTGCTTAAAAAGCAAGCTTTTTCATGATATAAGCAGTATCTATGAATGCTAACGCTCTTCAGAAATTCATTTCCAGGGACTGATTTCAGCTTTCAGTAGTCATCAAAGATCAAGTTACTCCTTGGAGATAAACTTCTCTAGAGGAAAGAGCCTTCATGTGACGTGCACTGCCAAAGCAGCCCTCATTTTTAACCCAGGTTCACAACATCAGGGTTAAGTCGACAGGAAATGTTTCAAGCTGATCAAGCATTCTCTGAATTCTTTGTTCCAACCTGGTGCAAAAAAAGAAATATAACGTTCTGGAAATTTCAGCTGTCATTTTCATTAAAATTCCTATTTGTTCTCAACCTTTGCTCTTCATCTAGACTCATTTTAAATTCTTTCTAACTCAGAACCCCAGAGCTGCCTGGGACAACCTAATACACACAAAAATGACCATTCAAGTTTGGACAGTGTTCTCCAAGAATCCTGATTAACAGGAAAAAAATGAGTTGAGAGAGTAATAAGAAGAGCTAACATGCCCAGCATTCATTCAAGGACCTTACATAAACTCATGTAATCTTCGTAATAACTCAATGATGTAGGGACAATTAATATCATCATATTATAACTGGATTAAATTGAGGCATTTTAAGTTTCCCAAAATTGCAGAGATATTAAGTGATAGAGACAGGTTACAAACCTGGGGAGCCAAACACTGCTTTACAAGAGCTCCGTGTGAGACAGCTTTCCTCGGATTGATCCTCAGATATTCTGATTCATTTATTGTGAGGTGGGATGGGATGAGGGAGGGGGCAGTGAATGCTGAGCCACTTCATGCAGGCACATGAACCAGTTACCACCCCCTACCCCCACTCTCCACCACCACAGAGCAGGTGGTTAAACACAGCAGCACACCACTGCATGGAGACCAGGTATCAGCCTTTTTTAAACTCCTCTGATAGTTCTAACATGTGGGTGGGATTGAAAACTATTCCTGGTAGACAGTTAAATTTTTTCAAGGAGTTAGAAGGAGGATTCTTCACTTTTTTTCTATATGATGTGCTTGATATGAGCATGCGTTTTATAAAATAATGTGCCAAATTTAAAGAAACCAAAGAAGAAAAAGGTTGACTCTGTCTTTTACTTACAGCATTAGCAGTTGATGTCATGCATCAGGCATGGCAATGAAGTGGAGATAACAGGTAATGAAAACAAGTTCTTACCACTATCTATAGGAAAAATTAAGAGTGGCGGAGAGTCAGTACGGTAAGTAACCAGATTGAATTCTCAGCAGATGGAGCGTAGTTCCAAGGAGAAGATGATGGGTGGCTCTGGGACCAGCTAGGAAGCGAAGACGGAGGAAATTAGGCACAGAGGTCTGACACCAAAGAGCTGGAGTCTAGTCCCGATGCTTGGGCTTAGAGATAAGAGTGTAGAACTGAAAAGAGTGACAAGAGCCAGGGGAAACTTTGATCATGGGGAAATGAGGGCCTTAGACAAAATGCTTAAACATAAAAAATGTATAGAAAAGTAACACCGAGGCCCAGATCCTAAAGGGTCAGTTAATTAAGTCAAGGTTCTGAGAGGTCCAGCAGCAAAGCTGGTCTGACTGTGAGCCTCTGCCCTGTGCCTGTCACGTCCACAGGAACAAAGATGACTCCTGGAACTGAAATTCTGCAGGGGCAATGGGCAATAAAGCTTGACATGTATAGAGTCACTTCAACAATCACGACACTCTGTGAATTACACTTTTCCCTCTTATACAACTTCAATTATATAGACCAAAAAAATGAAATAAAATCAGATGCTATTATAATTGATTAACACAATGAGGCTATGCCATCACCTTTGTAAAATATCTTAAGCAACACAAATTCTTGATCTAGCTTCATGATTTTAAGCAGAAATCAAGTAGTGTAGTAAAAATAAGTTAGCAAGTGGAAAGAGTAGGTGTTGACTGAGCAGCACAGACCTGAAGTGTAAGGGGCGTGTGTCACATAAAAGCCAGAATATGCAGTAGAAGCCATGGACCCATTATGGTCATATAATGATTAAGTGATCCATAAATTTCCAAAGAGCACAACTTTTGAGAATGAAAATTCCTAATGCTGACCACTAGGAAATATGCGAATAGACAAGAAATCTATTACACTGGCAGAATGTTTTCAGCAGCCTAATTCAGATGTGTCCTTTTAAAACAGTCTCATCCTTTCAATCATTGGATCCACTGGCTTAGAAGTGATGATGATAAATAAAGTTACTGTCCACAAAAACCTCAACTTCATGGAGTCCCTTGGGGACATAAACTTCAGGAGTGGCTAAGACGTAGTAAATATTCAATGGATATTTACTAAATTAAGAGGATGGTGTACAGCAATCTCAATATTGCATGTAAGTAGGGCAGATCTGACATTCTAAGGGTAAATGTTTCAGAAAAATTTAGGTGATCCACCAGAATGTATTCCTGATGAAGTCCTTTTAGTCAATTACTGGAGTAAAATAGGGTCTTTGGTAAGCTACTTTTAGCAGGATGATATGTATTACAGACATTTACAGTCTTTTAAACACTAGAATTACTTCATGTCACATTTGGGATATGTGGACTCATTTCCTTGGTTACCTAAAACCCATTTCTATCAAAATTCATTTGGTTTATACTAGATCAGTATACCTCTTCCTGAAATTATTTTCTTATGGCCTTAGTTTTCTGTTCTGACAAACTAAATACTTCAAAAATGTCTTTAGCTAACTTGGAGATACTCCTGTTTTAGTTTCTTATTTCTAAAAAGAGCAACAAATTAACAACATCTCATATATGCTATCGTGTTCTCAGCCTTTTTGACATTCTTGTCATCCTTTCAAATTTATTTTTTTCAGTTTTGTTTATATTCAGGAGTTCTTTTTAATCCCATTTATCTAAGGCGAGTTTTATTTTATTTAAATTTTCTCTGCATATTTAGTTCTGTGGCTGTGCCAATCGTCTCAACTTTAGAGACTTTGAAGCTACAAAGGCCAAGAGACATGAATCACTTCTTTTTGCCTAATAATCTCAGGTTAGTTGGTAGTTATATCCCACTCAAATAGATGCTTTGGCAAGACACACAAGCTGTTAGACAGCGAAGCAAAAAGAGAGAAGGGCAGATAGCGAGGGTATCCTGCCGCAGACTCTCCCTTCACCTGGGTTCCACCCCAGAGAGGGTTTCGGTTTAGGTGGGGGCCTTGGATTCTTTGGGAAGCCAGAGCCAACTCAGACCTCTTTTAAGGACGTCAGCACGTGTAGTAGTGTTCTATGACTATTGCCACAAAGTACCACAAATTTGGTGGCCTAAAACAGCACATGTGTTCGTTCTCACAATTCTGAGAGACCAGAAGTCAGAAACTGGGATCTACATTAAGAAAGGCAGAGTGTCAGGGAAGGCATAAACGAAATGGTTATGACTGTCAGTTTTATGTGTCAGCTTGGCTGAGCTGCAGTGTTCAGTTGTCCAGCCAAACGCTAATCTGGCCATTGCTGTGATGGCATCTTGTAGATGTGATTAAAGGCCATGATCAGTTGACTGTCAGTAAGGGAGATTATCTTAGATACTCTGAGTGGGCTTGACTCAATCATTTCAAAGTTCTTAACAGCAGAGCTTAAGTTTTCCTAAAGAAGAAATGTCGCATAAGGACAATAGTTTCAGCTTCAGAAGCACAAGAGTTTCAGCCTGTCCATCCTGACAGCTGCCCTGTGGATTTTGGATTTACCTATTCAGGCCTCAAAATTGCATTGGCCAATTCCTTGCAACAAATCTCAACATATATCTCCTACTGGCTCTGTTTGTTTTTTTGTTTGTTTGGTTTTTTTTTGGGGGGGGGGTTGTTTGTTTTTATTGAATCCTGACAGGTAGAGTTAAAATGGTTTTAAATATTTCTTATTCTTAACTAATCTAAAAATTACTGTTTGTTAAACAATATAGTAACAATGTGTGGGATGATTATGGCATATCGGTAAGTCAAAGGAATGGCAACCATGTCACAAGAGATGGGAGGGAGGAACTGGGAACACTGTCATAAGGTGCCTGTCCTATTTGTTATGTGGTAGTTATTTGAAAGAACACGTAGAATTAGTTAAACTTGTATATTTTAAACTCTAGGACAATCACTAGACATTTTTAGAGTTACAATTACTACATTAAGAGAGAAGATAAAATGGAATCATATCAAGTGCTCAAAGAGGAGGAAAAAGAAAAAAGAACAAATATAATTAATAGAAAACAGTTTACAAATATTGTAGATATTATTCCAACTATATTAGAGTGTGTTCTATACATTAAGCATGGGGGAGTTTTGCAGTGGTGAATCTATTTCTTACAATACTGTAATGGTAGACACATGATATTATACATTGTCAAAACCCATAGAGTTTCCAGCACAAAGAGTAAGCATTGTGATATACAAATTTAAAAAAAGAAAACATTTAGTAGGTCAGGAAATCCCAGGATGAAATGCAGTATGTGACAAAAGAATCTAACCATATTACGAATATATGAAACAACCTCTCTTGACAAACACTGTGTCATCTGGGTAATCAAGATTAATGTCAACAGGGATAAATTATGTTGATAATATGTACCTTTGATATGTCATGATGAGAATGGCACTTTATTTCTGTCTTCCTCCCCAAAACTGATAACCTCAGTCTACTCTTGAGAAAAAGATCACACCCTATTGAGAGGTATTCTGCAAAGTATCTGAACAGTACTACTCAAAACTTTTAAGAACATCAAAAACAAAAAAGCATGATAAACCATCGTAGCCAAAAGGAAAACAGAAGACATGGAGATTAAATGTAATGTGGTATCCTAGATGGGATCCTGGAACACGAAAGGATACTCAGTAAAACCCAAGAAAATCTGAATAAAATATGAGCTTTAGTATGTATGTATGTATGTATATATATGTATAATGTATATATAATGTATATGTATATATACATGCATATATCTTATTGATTATGCTATTACAGTTGTCTCAATGTTTCCCCCTTTGCCCCCCTCCATCCAGTACCCCGCAGTCCCTCAGACAATCCCCACACCATTGTTCCTGTCCCTGGGTCATGCATATAACCCATGTAAATGTGTATATGTATATATAATTGGAATTTTCATTTGAATGCCTTTAACTGTGAGTGAAACTGATTACCTTTTCACATGTGGCATTCTTTTTTATAAGGATTCGTTCTCCTTGAAATTAGTTCTTTGAGAATAGGAAGAAGGAAGGAAGGAAGGAAGGAAGGAAGGAAGGAAGGAAGGAAGGAAGGAAGGAAGGGAAAGAAAGAAAGGAGAAGAAAAGGGGTGAAAGAAGGAAGGGAGCATGGCCCAATGTAGTAGGTATCCTGTAGGGTCCAGTGACACAGCCTCCCTTGTCACCCAAGCTAGGTACTCAAGGTGTGCCTTTATGTGGGCTGAGTACACCCTCCTCTTGTAGCTGAGACTTAGTTGCTATTGGTAGGTCAATGGGAGGTATTTACCAAGGCCAGTCAACTGCAAGGACTGGCTGTGACCACTGACCACCAACTTTTCCCTCCATGGAGGGTCAGATGTACAGGGGCAGGGTGGTGGTGCTCTGACACAGTCTGTAGCTGTCTACTGGGTGTGCAGGCTCTGGAGTTTCCCAGGTGGTACGTTCAGCCCACACCTGTGTTCTGCCCAGGACCACCCAGTCTAGGCTATAAAACAATTTGAGATGGCTGTTACTTGCACTGAGCTTGGAGATTCTTGGTCAAGGCCAAGCTGTGAATCTAGGCTGGCTGCTACTAGTGCCAGACCTTAGGACACTTAGCAAGAGGTATGGGGACTGAAGGTTTACTGAGGCTCGCTGTGCTTGTTTGATAGGATTTAAGAAGTTGTAAAGCATGATCCAAGACCAACCATTCAAATGGAAAAGTCATAGTTAACATTTGGGTGGGCCTGTATGTGGGGTGAGACAAAGTCTCAGATGATCTCCAGGGTGAGACAGGCTGTGCTAACCAGGTTGATGGAGTCTCAGATATGGCACCTGACTGCCAACTCTGTGACTCTGGAAGAAGGGCTCAGAAAAGGGACAATGGCCTCTGTCAGCCTTTCTGCCTGGGAGAAAGTTGTACCCCAGGTCCCTCCTTGGTGCCAGACACTTCATAGCATCTCTACTTAATACACAGAAACAAACACAGAGAAGATGCCAAAATAAGGAGACAAAGAAACAGGGCCCAAATGAAAGAACCAATCAAAACTCCAGAAAAAAAAAGCTAAATAAAATAGAGATAAGCAATCTATCAGGTGCAGAGTTCAAAATACTGGTGATAAGGGTGCTCAAAGAAATTAGTGAGGACCTGAACAGCATAAAAAAGATCCAGTCAGAAACAAAGGATACACTAATTGAAATGAAGAACAATTTACAGGGAAACAACAGTGGAGTGGTTGAAGCTGAGTATCAAATCAATGATTTGGAGCATAAGGAAGCAAATAACAACCAATCAGAATAACAAGAGGAAAAAAGAATTAAAAAAAAAATGAAGATAATGTAAGCAGCCTCTGGGGAAACTTCAAGCATTCCAACATTTGCATCACGGGGGTACCAGAAGGAGAAAAGAAAGAGCAAGAAATTGGAAATTTATTTGAAAAAATAATGAAAGAAAACTTCCCTAATCTGGTGAAGGAAATAGACATGCAAGTCCAGGAAGCACAGAGAGTCTCAAAAAAGATGGATGCAAAGAGGACCCTCCAAAAATATCATAATTAAAATGCTAAAATTAAAAATAAAGAGAGAATCTTAAAAGCAGCAAGAGAAAAACAATTAGTTACCTACAAGGGAGTTCCCATAAGACTGTCAGCAGATTTCTCAAAAGGAATGTAGCAGGTTAGAAGGGATTGGCAAGCAATATTCAAAGTCATGAAAAGCAGGGACCTACAGCCAACATTGCTCTACCCAGTAAAGCTACCATTTAGAATCGAAGGGCAAATAAAGAGCTCCCCAGACAAGAAAAAACTAAAGGAGTTCATCAACACCAAACCATTATTATAGGAAATGTTTAAAAGACCTATTTAAGAAAATGCAGAAGATCAAAACTATGAACAATAAAATGGCAATAAATATATATCTATTGACAACTGAGTCTGAAAGACAAACTAAGCAAATAAGAAGAACAGAGAAAGAATCATGGATATGGAGAGCAATTTAATGGTTGCCAGATGGGAGGAGGTTGGGGAGAATGGGTGAAAAGGTAGGGAATTAAGAAGTACAAATAGGTAGTTACAGAATAGCCATGGGGATGTAAAGTACAGTATAGGAAATAGAGTAGCCAAAGAACTTATACACGTGATCCAAGGACATGAACAATGGTGTGGGAATTGCCTGAGGGAATGAGGGGTACTGAGTGGAGCAGGGCAAAGGCAGGGGAAACTGGGACAGTTGTAGTAGCATAATCAGTAAAATATAATTTAGAAAAGAAGAAAGGAAGGAAAGGAAGAAGGAGGGAACGAGACTTATGTATATGGAACACTGGAATTGAGAGTAGATTTCTCTTGTTAACATTTTTAATGCATTTTATTTCTACTATCCTTAACTTTAATTTTAAATTTTATTTTAGCCCAGCTTTTAAAACTTTACTTTTATCTATTTTTATTCTTAACCTATATAGTTTAACTTTATATTAATATATTAATTGTGAATTTTCAACATTTCATCTTTGAAATTACCATTCTTAACATTTTATCCTACCTTTGGAATTTCATTTGAGTTATCTCTTCTTTTACACAAACTTAACATGCTGACTTTGTTTACAAGGATGCATGTTCTGACTCTAGTGGGAAAAGCCAGCAGACAGGCGAGGTGGGCCAATAACTCTGCTTCCCGTATTGTTATCTGCTGCTGCATAATAATCACCCCCAAAATGTAGCAGCTTAAAACAACAGTAGTCACTTATTGTCCTTCACAAATTCCGTGCATCAAGAATTCACACAGGGCACTGCGGGACAGCTTATCTCTACCCAATTATAGCTGGGGCCTCAGCTGCAAGATTTCGAAGCTGGCCCCTGGAATCATTTAAAAAGTCGTTCAATCACAAGTCTGGCACTTGATTCCGGCAGTCAGCTGAGACCTGAGCTAGGCCTCTTGGCCAGGGGCACATACACACTGCCTCGCCAAGTGGTCTGGGCTTCCACATAACATTGTGACAGTGTTATAAAAGTGGACGGGCTGAGAGTGAGAGGCAGAGAGGGCAGGGCAAAGTCATGCTGCCTAATTATAACCTAGACTTAAGTCACACAGCATCCCTTCTGGCACATTCTGTTGGTCAAGGCAGTTGCAAATGCATCTAGTTCTAACTGCGGAAAAATGTCATCAATATCATATTCTCTGAAGAGCATATGAGATGGGATATACGAGGTCTGTCCAGGAAAAGTCCAGCCGTTGTTAATATAATGAGAATGGTTTGCACGGCATCGATGTAACCTGGTCACCAAAGAGAGTGGACTGGAATGCACATGTGTGAATAATGATGACTTTGTTGTACCAGTCGGTAGATGTCATTGAATGAGCATGTGTTCTGTGTGGCCATCACATTCAAAATGAGCAAGTAGAGCAATGAATGAGCATCAGATTTTGCGTTAAGCTTGAACATTCCTCCCATTCTGGTGATTCAGAATGCTGCAGCTATGGGCAACTGGTGATTGGCAGCTTCATCACAACATCACACCTGTTATGAATCACATCTCGTGCAGGGTTTTTTGTGAAACATCAAATCACCCAGGTGAATCAGCCCTCCTACAGCCCAGATTTGGTGCCTTACAGCTTCTGGCTTTTCCCAAAACTAAAATCACTTTTGTAAGGGAAGATTCAGACCATTGATGAGATTCAGGAAAATATGACAGGGCAGCTGATAGTGACTGGGAGAACTGTGTGAGGTCCCAAGGCACCTACTTTGAAGGAGACTGAGGCATCATTGTCCTGTGTACAATGTTTCTTGTATCTTGTATCTTCTTCAATAAATGTCTATTTTTCATTGTACATAGCTGGATGCCTTCTGGACAGACCTCATATATCAGTGCAACCGTATTTAGAACATGCAACTTGCTAGAGTGCCAGATGCATTGGAAGCAATCCTTCAAATTTTTCCTAAATGAAGCTTCATGCCTTCCAGGTTTGGCTATAAAAATACATACATACATACATACATACATACATACATACACACATACATACATAACTTTACCTGGTTAGCTTAGATTGACTCAGGACAGTACATTTCTCTGCCTACCATTTGATTCATTGAAGATTGCGTCTCTCGGATATTGTCAACCACTCGTTCATTCTCCAAACATTATAGAATACCCGCCATGGCTCAGTCACAGTGCAGAGGTCTAGAGAAACACTGGTATCGCTGCAGAACCCCCATCCGTAACGAGCTACAGTGTTGTGGGCAATACAAAATTAAGCCAGAAATTATAATCATATAATTTCTAAAGTGTTAGGTTCCCTGCTGTTACAGAACACTCTAAGTCCAGGCAGTTTGATGAATACAGTAAGAAAAGAGAGCTAGATGGTAACAATTGGGATATCCATAGGATGTCAACAGCATGCAAGGTGGAAACTGACTGACAGTAGGTTATCCGGTGGCATTTTCATTCAAAGCAAATAGACAGGGGTGGAGGTGGAGGGGATTCAATGATAAAGCCATAGGACAAAGGAAAGGAAAAAATTATTCATTCAAAAATATTTATTTCACCCTTATATGCAATAAGATATAAATCATATCTTAATGTTTTATATGATAACAACAGTAAGCATACAGTTCTGTGAAAGTACATGGGATAGACTCATTAACTAGGCCTGGGAATTGGGCACAGCTTCAAAAGAGAAGCGACTTCTGACCTAGAAAGCGCGAATAAGCACAAGTTAGCTAGGAAGTAAGAATCCATAATAGAGGAAGGGGAGGGGACAGAAGTATTTAAAACAGAGGCAAGAGCAGGTTCACAGTTCCAGAGGCAGGAAAGAATTTGGCATGGTCACGAAGGAGTAAGTAGTAGTCCGTTATAGCTAGAATGTTCATTTTGGAAACAAGCATGGGAGTAGTTAAGGCTAAATTGCTAAGCTAAAGCTAGATCAAGAAAGGTGTTATAAGCCATACTAGGGAAGCTGAATTTACTCC
>PVJD01008481.1:0-14128 GCA_004026545.1 Mormoops blainvillei
GAGCTGATCATAAATTCCTAACTGGGTGGGTCACGGTGGGTGGTCACGCTGGGGTCTGAAACTTCTTTACTGAAAGATTTTAACAAAGCCCTGCCCATTGTGGGTTAACACCCCTTTGATAGGCCAGAAGTAACGCCCCTCCAAGAAGTCACCCAATCTGAACTAACCTGAAACCCCACCCCTGCCTTGCTTTCTCCCGCCCCCACAGAATCCTTCTCACTTCCCTCCGTACTTTCAAATGCATACAGGAAGCTGCAAAACTGTTGTTCTGGGGAGCATTTGAGATCTCAAAAAAATTCTCTACAGGTTTGGACATCCGTACGTTGACACGCTTATAATTGTACGTTCGGCCATTCAACAAAACTTGTTGGGGGGCGGGGTCTGGGGCGTGCCAGGCACGGTTCAAGGCAGGACACCGCTGCAAAGGGCACAGCAGGAAAGCCCTGCCCTCGAGTGGCTTCCAGCCCCGGGGACTAGCGCGGACCATCTCTAGCAGGGTCCGGAAGGGACTTGTAGCCTAGCTGCCTCTGGAAGGTGAGCTGTTGCCAGAGAAATAGGATCGGGAGAGACTCTTCATTGCAAAACCTTCCGCAAGGTCTGGGGTTGAATTGTGACCGCGAAAGATGTGTTGAAGCCCTAACCCACAGTGCCTGTGAATTGTGATCTTATTTGGAAACAGGGTCTTGGCTGATGTGATAAAGTTGAGATGAGGTCACGAAGGTGGGCCTACTCCAGTCACTGGTGTCAGTGTCTTTATAAGCAGAGGAGATTAGGGCCCTAGCCGGGTAGCTCAGTTGGTTAGAGCATCATCTGATACACCAAGGTGGCAGGTTCGATCCCCAGGCAGGGCACATACACAGGGCAATGAATGAATGCCTCAATAAGCAGAGCATCAAATCAGTGTTTCTCTCTCATCCTTCCTCTCCTCTCTCTAAAAATCAATAAATTAAAAAGAAGAGATGAGGAAACAGGAACACAGAGAAAGTGGCCACGTGGAAATACAGGCAGAGACTGGGGTCATGCAGCCACAGGCCAAGGGACACCCGAGTCACCAGGAACTGGGAGGGGCAGCGAGGACCCTCCCCTAGAGCCTCCAGAGGGAGTGCAGCCCCATGCACACCCGGATTTCTGACTGAGGAAAACAGAACCAGAAGAGAATCATTCCTGCTGGCTTTGTTCATTAATTTTTTTAGATTTATTTATTTTAGAGAGAGGGGGAGGGAGGGAGAAAGGGGGGGAGAGAAACATCCATGTGAGAGAGAAACATGGATCAGTTGCCTTGGTTGCCTCTTGCATGCACCCGAGCTGGGGACGAGACCCACGAGCCGGCCATGCGCCCTGACCGGGAATCGAACCGGTGACCTTAGGCTTTGCGGGATGACGCTCAACCCACTAGGCCGCAACAGCCAGGGCTGTGTCCTGTTGTTTTAAGCCACCCAATCTGTGGCACTTGGTCAGTGCAGCTCCAGGAGATACATGGCTTTTAAATTTTATGGTCATATGCGTGTATTACTGTTTTAAATTAATTTTAAAATAAACATTGTAGAGAGAACTTAGGCACCAGATAGTCTGTGAGAGAACTTTACAGTTTCCTTTGTAGTCTCACTCATGCCACCTTGTATCTGGTTCCTTTTCCTAAAACAAATGTTTTCGTTTAGTTTCCTTTCTCCTTCCCCATCAGGATGGGGGCGGTGCCGAGCGGGGGGCACAGCTGGAGGTTCTGGGGAGAAAGGGAAGGACGGGCCCCCGCCCCGCCCGGCGGGAGCACTGACAGATGCCCCGCCAATCCCCGAGGGCTGAGGGCGAGCGCGGAGAAACTCAGGCCCGCGTGCCGCTGAGGCCGGCGGGGCTGACAGATGCCCCCAGGTGACTCCCGCTTCCCAGGACGCCTCAGCCAGGCTTGACAGCCGTCACCTGCCTGATCTTCGTGCCACCCGAGCCCAAGGTGAGAGGGTGACCAGGAAGGGCAGCGCCACTTCTCGTAGCCAGCCCCTGATCCCTCCCAGCCCAGGTGGCGTGGGCTGACCGCAGCGTTCAGACAGGCACTCGGTGCAGGCGCACTCGATAGGCACCAGACGGGGATGGGGCGGCGGGGCTGGGAGCGCCCTTGCCGGACCTGCCGGTCTGCAGGCTGCACCCTGGGCGGCGGTGGCGCCCAGGGCAAGAAAGGGTGCTTCCCGTGAGCAAGAAGGAACCACAAACCAAATCGCTTACGCAGGCCGGGATTGGGTCATTGTCTTGCTTTGAAAGCCCCCAGATTTTATTTTGCTAAAGCTCGCAATTTCTTCCCTATGTGAGTGGCACTTAAAATGTGTTTGTAATGGAACTTGATTGTAACCAGCTGTCACCAACTGTTCCCATGTCGCCCAAAAGACAGCTGGCCACGTGCCACGCGGTTTAGGCTTTCGCTTCAAATAGAGGAGAGGAAAAAAGCAAGGGCGGGGGGTGTCACGGGGTCTGGCTGAGAGAAGGCGACGTCAGGGACAGCTGGTGCAAGGAGAATTTCCGAGGCAGTGACACTGATGGGGGGGGGCGGGGGGGGCGTTTTCTGAGCAGAGTCCAACACACTGCCTTACACAGCTTTTCCGGCGCCTCATTCAGCAAAGGGTCCCTGGGTGCCTGGGAGGGCGGGCCCTGCGGGGACCATGGCCAATGGTCCCTGCCAATGGGCGGTGTCTAACCGGTCAGAAACCAGCAGCGCAATGCAGAGTAAAAGGGAAGAAAAAGTACGTAAGACGACGGCGAGCCACTTCTAATGCCGCGGGAGCAAACGGCCACACGAAGGTCCACCTCAGCCACCCAGCGGCCAGCCCGGGACGGTCAAGGCCGGTGCGTTCATTCCACGCGCGGCTGTGAGAAAGCCTGTGCTTGAAAAAACACACATGTATTTCTGACGTGCTGTTCGTAGTAGGAGCCTGCCGCCTTTTTAGGTTCCGTGTGTTAACATCTGGTCCAGCCATGGTGAGAAGCTACTAGAACACCTACAGCCTGCTGAAGGGACAGCCCTTCTGTGACTGTGTTGCTTGCACGAGATGCAGTGGATATATATGGGCAGAGTCCCACCACTTCTTCTCATCACCATTCTGCGCAGGGAAACCGATGGGGAGAACCAGCAGCGAACACAACCCGGCACGGCAGCCACGTGGGGACGAGGACGGCCACAACCATGTCAGCGTGCTAGAGAGAACGCCTTGGCAGAGGTGGCGTGGCAGACCCGAATGCCCCCGGCTAAGTCGCAGCGGCGCCCACCCCCTTGGGAACACAGGCCTTGACCTCCTTCTGGCCCTCTTCCCACAGAAAGCCATGACACGCCCCACCCCCACCCCCACCCCGACGCCTGAGGGGCTCCACCCTCTTCCTTGCAGAGCTGCTGCCCCCCAGGGAGCCGCCCGAGCAGAGGCTGTGTTCCGAGCAAATGCGCTTCCCACCTGGGCGCCGACCGACGCCTCCATCCTCCACTCCCAGGTGCCTCACGAGGGTGGCGGGACACTGAGCTGGACGGCCACCCAGGGGGGTCTCCTTCACAAAATGCCACCGGCTGCACACGGACAGGTGCAGGGGAGTGTTATGTCGGGGAGCATTTTGATTAGGGTTCCTGGTCTAGAAAGATTGTCCTGAGGGCCCAGAAAGCGGAGCACGAGGTAGGTTCACTGGAGGTTAGAGAACGGATTAGAAAGCTACTCGGGCCCATGGGGACAAGGCTGGCGACTCGGGTTGAGAGCCAGGCAGCGGGACAGGAAAGGCAAGGGATTTGGAGACAGCCAGGCAGAAAGATGAGACTCTCATCAGTGACAAGTGGGGGTCCCAGCCAGAGGGGATAGGAGGACAGACAGTGGATACTGCGCAGGCCACGCATTTGCCATGAGGACATGTTGATTGGCCAGCAGGATGTACTGATGGGTCCTGCCTACCTAGACACCTCCTCAGAGGTCACAGATTTAACAGTCAAGGGACAGAAAACGAAGGGCTCTTCAGGGGCAGGGCAATGAACAGTGTCACATCCCAGGAGTTTTCAGGCCCATGCCCATCAGAGCTGGGACCTGGGTCGGTGGGTGGAGTGACGGGGGAGGGAGGCAGACCAAGAGCACCAGGGAAGGGAGCGGAAAGCACACTGAGGCTGGGCTGAGGGACAGGGTGGCTGGGAGGGGACAGGAAGACAAGGGGCATTTTTCAGGGTGGCAGACCCTCGACCACAGTCATGAGAGAAGGCAGGGGAACGAGGGAGACGGGAGGCGGACGGGGTCATCACTGGAGCGAGGCACCCAAGGAAGGGCTGGCCAAGCGCTCCGGTGGGGGACCAGCCCCACAGGGGCACCTCTTCCAGGTCCACAAGGGTGATCCCGCCCAGGGCCCAGGGGACAATCCACACACTGGACTTCCTTCCCAAGCTCCCGCCCCCCTGACACTCCCTGAGTGAGGCCCTGCCAGCGGCAGCGCCTCCACCCGCTGAGGACATGTTAGAAATGCACATTCTCGGGCCCTCCCCAACCTGCTGAATCAGAATGTCTGGGGGCGGGGTAGGGCCCAGCGTGGGCTGAGGGAGGGGCTAGTGCAGGCGACTGGCCACAAGGTCCCCAAGCACAAGGGAAACCCACACAGCTGAGCACCGACCAAGTGCCGGCACCATCTCTCCCCTCGCGGCTGCCAAGGAGACAGCGACCGCTTCCTCACGGGACGGACACCGTCTTACTGCCTTCGGTTCACACCAGGACTGTCCAGGACGCCAGGGCTCAGCGGGGACTCGTGCCCCGGCCTTCTTCACGCCGCTGCACCTCCAGCCTTCCATGGAAGGTCACGCTCACGGCCACAGGGACCCTGACGGGGGGCCCAGCACTTCTAGATAAATGCCCAGCTGGCTCCCTGGGGGCCCAGAGACCTGGGCTTTTTTGTGTTAAGGACTTTATTTATTTACTTTCAGGGAAGGGGGAAGGGAGGGAGGGAGAGAGGGAGAGAAACGGCGATGTGCGAGAGATACATCGACAGCCCCCCCCCCTCCGCCCCACACGCCCCCAACCGGGAGCCCCACCCGCAACCCAGGTGCGTGCCCTGACCGGGAATCGAACTGGAGACCTTTTGGTCCGCAGGCTGGCGCTCGGTCAGTCCACTGAGCCACGCAGGCCAGGGCTGGCCTTTTTCTTCATCAGGCTCAGTGCACGGCCGTCGGCTCTCATGCCTGCGACTCCGCCCGGGCTCCCTGTCTGAGACACGCGAACGCCACAGGCACGGCAGCTTGACTGCCCCGGGACCCGGCATGCGCCTAGCGCCCTCCCTGACCCCCAAGGCCGGCCGCCTGCCTGTTACTACTTGGCTCCACCGCTTGAGTGCTGCCCAAGCCAGAAGCTGTCTCTCCCAGCCCTGACCTTCCCATCCTATCTGCTCGCTCGCTCTCTCTCTCTCTCTCTCTCTCTCTCTCTCTCTCTCCCTCTCTCTCTCCGCTCTCCAGCGAGTCAGAGGCAGCAGCCCGGCCTCCACGGCTGCAGCCAGGGCCAGCTGTGCCTGTTGTAGCCGCAGCCTGGAACGCCTCTTGGCCGGCCGGTTGGACCAGTCATCCTCACCTGGCTTCTCCATTCCACCCCCGCCGCCCAGGCCTTCGGCGCAGGCCGACATCAGCCTCGGGTGTCTGTCTACAAGCGAATCAGGCCCGAACGGCCGTGTTGAAAACAGGAACTCACTGTAACTTGACAGAGGCTGCACGATATGGTTCGGGCCAAATGATGAACCAAAATACACCTGTCGGTGCTTTTGCCCAGGCAACAGACAGGGTCACTCGAGTGAGCCCCGCCTGGCTGGTGCCTACTTGCAGCTCAACACTCTTCTTCAAAGCCATCACCTCACCTGAAACTCAGTCCTGTCCTTGAGACCACAGCCACCTGTCAGAAACTTGGCCTAGTCCGCCTGCATCCGTACGCTGTCCCGGCACTTTAGAAAACGGCAACATGAAAAGCTATGGTCTCGCCTGGGTGGCTGCCGGCCACGTGCAGGGCACGCCCAATGCTCCGGGTCTCAGGACCAGCCCCGAGCCCGGCCAGCCTGGCCGGGGGCCTGTGGACATGAGTTTCGCTGGCTAGGCAGGCCCCTGGACTGCAGTCGCCCCACGCTCCGTCCCACCCCTCTGGTTTGGGTCCTGGGCCCCACCAGCTCTTACTTTGCTGTCCTGATTTTGAGCTGTCTGGTCACACGCCCATGGTGACAAAGAGAGTCCTTGTATTTGAACGTAGGGAGTGCTAGGGGGTCGCTGAAGGAAAGGGGAGAGGAGGCCGTAGGACCGGGGTAAGGGAACTGCCCAGCATGGCTGTCGTCTGTCACCCACTCACAGGTGCTGTTCCTCCTGGTCCCGCCCGAACCCCCGGGACCCACGATCCCAGCTAGACCCTGACCCTCGGCTCAGCGCAGACGGCCAAGCCGGACCAGGTCGCAAGTCCCACATGAGTCCGAACTAAATTCCTGTGTGGCCAGCACATTCCAGCCTGCACAAAAAAACCAGTCGCCTCTACATGCCCCGGGCCCCACGTGGCTGTGCTATCCTCACAGGGAAAGGGGGACGGGTGGGCGGCAACCCCCCGCCGCACCCACTCCATTGCACGAGCCGGGCAGGAGCCACGCGGGGGACCTGCATCGCTCTTGCCAACCGCAAGGAACACTCGCAGCTTCGAGAAACCTGGGATCTCTCCCTCATCTCTGCCCGCGGAAATCGAACCCTGTTTCAGTAAAAGAAAACTCAAACACACTTCAGTAGAATGATCCTGTTTCTAGGTTTCCTCAACATCGTACTCCCTGAAAACCAGCCACAAAGCTTAGAAAGTCCCTTCCACGGAGTCCTGTCTCCTCGATCTAAGTAAGTATATTATTCACAGTCAAACAAATCTCTTCATTCCCCTTTATAACTCAGGTCTGCTTAAACTTTCCCTCTGGGGGCTGAAGGCGTCCCTGCCCACTCACCGACAGGTCGCCTGGACGCGCAGGGGACAGCCTTTCATTGCAACTGGGGGAAACAGGCTGGGGTTGGCATGTACCTTTTTAAAAATCAAAGCAGAAGAAACAAGGACACGGGCAGGACTCGCAAAAACTCGGCATTTCATTGCGCCACGGTCTTGGCCACACCTGGGGCTCCTAGGCCCCTGCGGCAAAGGTGTGGAGCCTGGGGACACAGACTCCCACGCAGAGGTAGGTGAGGTGACAGGAGACACAGGAGAGGAGGCCCCTCCTGCAGACCCCAGCGCCCCCCCACTCTAAACACAAAGTTAAATTAGACCCAGGTTCTAAGTCAACCAAGTGACTGCTACTATAAAAGCTCTAGGTATTTATATATGCATTTATACACGCCCATGTCACCTACAATTTGGACTAATTTTCTGGGCCCACCCTTTCCCGTCCCAGTTTGGCTGACGGTGTGGGAGGGGCAGGCTCGCTCCGACTGTGATAAAGGCTGCAGCCGCCCACGCCCACGGGATAGTGAATACATTTCCTCAGGAAGAGGTTTTACAATGACGCAGAGGAGGAGGAGGGGGCAGATTCCGAGCGGAGGGTGGGAAAGAACAGGGATGAGTCTAGCAGACAACAGCCACCGAACACTGCAGAGACACACGGCCGGGAACTGGTTCGCACGGGAATGAATGCCTGCTATGCACCTCGAGAGGGAAAAAGCCCTGCCCACAAAGGCACCTGCCTCCCCTCCAGAGGGGACAAGTGACAAAGCACTGGGCACCAGGGTAGGCCTCCAGCTCCAAACAGGCGTGGCTGGCAGGCAGAGACCAGGCCTCTGAAAAGGGGCCGAGGCCCCTGGGCCGGCACCAGCACAGGTCCGCGCGCTCTCCGCCTGGACCAGGGGCAGCCCCAGGCCAGGCCGGCACCAGCCTCCCCTTCGCCTCTGTAAAAAGGAAACGGACAGGGGGAGGAAAACCAAAAAGACCTACCCCCGTGAGAAAGTGGACACACCTCCCCTACAGAAAACAGAACACTTCTTTAATACCGCTGCGGACCCCAGAGCAAGGGCAAGGCCGTGGGGTGGAAACGGGCACCAGGCCGCACCGGGGCACCGGTGCGCCTCGGGCGAGGAGGGCTGCTGGGAGGACGGGTCCACGTGGCCCTGGGCCCAGCGCCAAGGGCAGGCCCCGGAAGGAGGGAGTAGGACAGAGGCTGCAGAGCCACTTTCAGGTTCACTTCTACTCCTATCATCGTGTCATTTGTCTTTTTTTCCAGAAAATGTCCCCTTGGCTGAGGATTTCCCATAATAATTAATTTACGAGTTCACAGGCACAGCTTGAGCAAGATAAGGATGTTCTTCTCGAGTTATACAATCATCCAAATTCAAAAGCACTTGCACAGTTGATCAAGCAAAGGAGACCAGGATTTGCATGTTGGGGAAAGGAAACATTGCTGATAGAAGCCACAGACTTGGTCAAAATAACTGGTTTATGTTAAGCAGTAAAGTAAAGCAGGATTCTACCCCAAGACCACCACCCGGATAAAGACCTGCGGCTGCTGCGGCTGCAGGGAAGGTTCGGGAAAGCCCCTCGGAGCGGGCAGCAGCCGGGCGAGCAGACGCCTCGGCACAGTGGGTCGAGCCCCCACCCCGAACTGCGGCCTGCTCCCAGGACAGGGTCCAGTTCCTGCGAGGGATGGATGTGCTGGCGGGCCAGGCTGGCTTTCCGTGGGTGGACAGGTAAGGCATACAGAGAGCCCCGCCGAGGGGACAGGGAGGGCAGGGCACAGGCGGAGGGGCAGCGCCAGCCACCAGGAGGTGACGGATGGCTCACGGAGAAGAGCCACATGGTCACCCTGAGGGCATGTGAGCACAGAGCGTGGCCGCCGTGCTCCCTGGCTCTCTCCCATGGCCTGAGCCAGAGGCTGCCGTCGGGGCTCCCCGCGGTGCTGCCGCCTGCTCCACACGTCGCTGCGCACTCTCTCACGGGCGTGCTATGCCACCAGAGGTCCTGACTGCAGGAGCCGGAGCCCCTGTGTGCGTCCTCCCACGACAGGCTCACGGTGCGGGGCTGCCGGTGACCCAGCCCGCAGAGTGCACAGGGACAGTTCCCAGGAAGGGACGCCCATCTCGACAAGTCTGTGGGGCGAACAACGGTGCCCCTGAGAGAGAAAGGACACACTGAGAGTCCCTGCACCCACCCTCCAGCGCCGTCCAACGGTGACCCATGTGGGGCATCAGACAGAGCTGGGAAACCGCACGGCCGTCCTCCATGAGGGGCCGCTGTGTGTGCACTCACCTCATACCACCGCACACTCCACACCAGACACGCGCACTCACCCATACCCCAAACTCACCTACCTCGACAGGAGCGATTCAGCGGCGGTAGCTGAGACTGGCGGCCTTGGCTGGGTGAGTCACGGACCAAAAGTTCCGTCTATTCTGAAGCTTCTGGAAGGCATTGAAGTTTCTTTTCTTCTCTCTCTTGAACTTCTTAATTTTCTTTTCCTACATTGAGAATCACAGGTGTTACAATGACCTCAAAGGGCCGCCCCCTGGTCCCGGGGGCTCCGGTGGGCAACAGGACTGCACTGCGTGCTGTGGCACACACTCACCCCTCACGTGGCCTGTGGGAGCCCCCGCGGCCCTCACGGCCCCGATGAAGGGACAGCAGCAGCCTGGGGCCTAGGCACGGCCTGCGGCCGCACGCTGACAGCGGCTAAGCAGCAGGTGGGCCCAGGCGCCTGGCCCCGGCCACTTCCAGCAGCCTGAGAGGCCAAGCCCTCCCTGCCCCGAGCTCCCCCGAGGGCGCCAGCACGTGGCCGCGGTCAGACCCACCTTCCCGCGGTCGAACTCATCGTCCCAGTCGTCGATGACCGTGGCTGCGCGGGCCAATCTGCTATCTTGAACAGCGTCCCGACTGACAGCTGACACCTCGCCCTCCCACGTCAAAACTACAACAGACACACGTGTTGGCACTTCTGGATTTCCTGCCACCCTGGTTATTTTTTTAGTCTTTTCTAAAATACTGAATTTACTGGGGAGACATTGGCTAACAAATTGTGTAGGTCTCGAACGTACGACTCTACGACACATCGTCGGCACGCTGTACCGTGTGCCCAGCACCCTGAGTCAGGTCTTCTGTCACCATGATCTGGCCCCTTTCACCCTTTCCCACCCTACAAAGTGTGGTTGTCTTTAAACCCATGAGATTGCACATTCTTTCTAGGAGTCTTTCCGCTCCTCCCTCCCCAGCCTGCCCCCCAAGGTGCACAGTCTGTGCTCCCCAGCCCTAAGCCCAGGGAGCAGCTGTTCAGGATCCTTCCACAGACGACCCCCCACCCCAGCAGAGACCAGCTCTTGCCCCTGTGCAGCGGCCGTGGGGCCAGAGAAGGCCGTTCGGAGCCTCTTTCCATCTTTAAAGCCATGTGACTCCTGTGCTCACGGTTCGCTGGGACCGCCTCGGACCCCTCCACCCCCAGTAACTCGAAGCCCAGTCTCAGAGCAGCACCTTTCTTCCCGTAGGCCTTATCCAACGAGCACTCGAGCAGCTCCCGGACCACGTCGTCTCGCTCTTTGATCCAGGACCCCAGAGGAGCCTGTCCCAGCCCTGCGGGCAGAGACACTTGCCTGTGCACTGAGGCTTCGCCGAGGACATGACCCCTCCTCGCACTCGGAGCAGACCCCGAGCGCACATCGCCGCTGGCTGCGGCGGGGAGGCAGGCCTGAGCGCCCGCGCTTCCCCGCCAGCACAGCCCGGCTGCCCGACCCCAGGAGGTGACGTCCCGCAGCCCCCTCACCCCCAGCATCCCTCCCCACCCAGTGCGCACACCTGGGAGGTCCCCAGGTCCCTGGCCGTTGACAGCGGACACGGGGCTGCTCCCAGGGTCGGCAGGGCCCCTCTGCCTCGCGCCCCTCCAGCCTTCGGGGTGCCCCTTCTCCTCCGCTTCCTGCCGAGACCCTGGCTCTCCCTTCCTCTTTTTCTTTTTCCTCGGAGACACCGCGGTGGTCTCCAGCTCAGTGGCCTCGGAGGGAGAGCAGGTCCTGGGGAGTCAGGGTCAACTGTCAGCTCCCGGCAAAAGGAGGGCGAGGCTCCCTCCCCCGGCCGCACGGGCCTCCACCCTGCAGGGTCAGCCGAAGCGCCACCCCGAGCCGGGCCTGGGGCAGAAGCTTGCTGGCTGTCCACACCTCAGCCAAGCACAGGGGCACTGGAGAGCCTGAGCCCTACAAACTGGGTGAATGCGACCACAGAGCCAGCGGACCAGGGCCAGGTGACCGCCCCGCCCACAGTGCTGGCAGGGGGTGGGGGGGGGTGGGGGGGGTGGAAGGCCACCGCCCAGTCGCCATCGGTCAGCACGCTGCATCTGCGGACGGACCGCCCAGGGTGCACAGGGCCCTGTCGGTGGGAAGGCTGGGCCGCCCCGCTCCTTGCTCTCACCTGGGCCAGGGCGGGTCCTGGGGGAGGCAGGCTTCGCCGCTGCTGCCCTCCACTCCCTTCCGCCTCCTCTTCTTGCTCACGTGGGGGCTGTCTGTCCTGCACCCAACTCGCCAGCCATTCACGAGGCCCTGGCCACTCACCGGCTGCTGCCCCCCATCCCCCTCCAGCCTGGCCACGGGCGGTCCCGCCCGGCCCTCCTTCCTGGGCCTGGGGCTCCCGTGCAGCCCCTCCTGCAGCGGGGAGGCGTCCGGATCCCCTGGGTGCTTCCTGCTCTTCCTTCTCCCCTTCCCAGGTGCGGCCGCCGCCTCTCTTCCCGTCTCTGAGCCCTGCCCCTGGGGCTCTCCCAGGCGGCTCCTCTTCCTCTTCTTAGGGAGGATCTGTGGGTGCTCGCTGGCCTCCGGCAGCTGGTGTGGAGGGGCCCGGAAGCCCCCGTTGACCTGAGGCAGGGGAGCAGAGGCAGACGTCCCGAGACACTTGGGGCTGTTGGGCAGTGTCGCAGAGTGGGGGCCGAGGGGCGGCTTCAGATGGCTGGGTGACCTGGGAGCAGGTGGAACAGCCGGTGAGGACGGCTATTCTGAGGCGCAGGCCCACCCTCAGCCCGCACCCTCCGGCAGAGGGTCGCCCCCGTGAAAACCAGTGAGTCAGAAAAGACAGGCGAACAATGCAATTCAGAGCTGCTGAGCGCTGAAGGCAATGAACAGCGTTACGCCCCTAGTCCCTTGTCACCAAGCTGTTCTGCAAGCACCAGTGTTTTTAATTTTCAGTGCCAGGGTGTCAAAAGGGAAAAGCTTTGCTAAGCCATGAATTTCCAACCTCCAAAGGCTCAAGACGTTCAGGCACCGGAAGGGAGCCCCTTGAGAAAGGCCAGCACCGGCCTGCGCATCGTCGGCTATGATCCCCCCCGAGAGCCTGGGCTCGGGAAGCCTGGGGAAATGGAGTTTACGGGGGGCCGCACGGCAAGGTGAGCGAGGGATGGCGGGCCAGAGCCAGGCGGGCTAGACCGCGGTGCCCATCTTGCTCGCTGTGGGGCCTGGGAAAGGCTAACTGTCCACTCTGAGACTTCCTCGCCTGTCAGTGACCGGCCAGAGCTCCAGTCTCAAAGGGTCACCGAACAAACAGGATCATTACGGTCACCACCTAAACCAGGACAAGCTATGGTGGCCACACAAACCGTACTGCATCTTATCACTCTGTGCTTTCTGGGGTTAAAAGTCAAACGAAGACAAAATACCCAATAAATGCCGTAAATGTTTAAAGACCTGCAATGTGCGAAAATGCTGTGCTAGGGCCCTGGCTGGTGTGGCTCAGTGGATTGAGTGCCAGCCTGCAAACCAGAAGGTCACCAGTTCGATTCCCAGTCAGGGCACATGCGTGGGTTGCAATCCAAGTCCCCAGTTCGGGGCGTGAGAGAAACAACTGATTGATGTCTCTCTCTCTCCTTCTCCCTCCCTCCCCCCTCTCTAAAAATAAATAAATAAAGTCTTTAAAGAAAAAGCCCTTGTGCCCGGGACGGCGGTGTGTGGGGACATCCGCGGCCAGGGCAAACACCAGCCCGCCCAAACCACCTCGTGCCTCGCCCCGCCTCCCTTCCTCCGCCTTCAGCAGCCTGGACCAGTAACTCTCAGCTTCCCGCCCCTCAACACACTGGGGAAGGAGAGAGCAGCTGGGGCCACCCGGCAGGGGCGGCAGGCCTGAACCTCTGGGGGGGCATCTACTGGGGGCCGGAGCACTGGCAGCACCCACGGAACTGCACCCCTGCTCAAGGCGCCAACTTGGAGCACATGGTGCCAGGGACAGTGCCCGCCCAGGAAGGCTCTGGGGAGCTAAGGAGACAGGCCCCGCCGCACTCAGAGATGAGCCCAGGAACCAAGTGCAAAGGCCTCAGCGCCCATTCGGGGTGTCTGGAGCTCCCGTCCTTCTCTTCTGTGGGGCCCTGTCCTGGGGCGGGGAGGGGACATAGGACAGTTCCACTCACAGCACACCAGAGTCTGCACATGCATGTGGCAGGGAGATGGAAAATGAAGACAGAGAGTACGGAACCCAGACTGCGGAGACCACACGGCCCCCGGGTGGCTGACGATCCCTGACCAGGTGGAGCGGGGAGCCAGGCGCAGGTGGCGCCCTGTACCTGTCCAGTCGCCTGCGCCGGCCTTCCCGCGGGTGGCCACCTGCAGCTCCCAGCTGCCGAGCCAGTGCACGGGAACCGTGGGGAGAAGCAGCTGGCCCCGGGGGCCCGTGGCCACGCTTACCTGGTGGGACTGACAGGCCAGGTGCAGGCAACGGCGGGGTGAGTGGCTTTCCCGGGGTAGATGAGGTCGGAGGGCGGTGGGCGGGGGCGTGCACGGCGGTCAGTGCCGGGGGCCCTCCGCAGGGTGCTGGCCTGCAGTTATTGACATAAATAAAAACTTGGTGGTCTAAAAGAGGTTGCCGTGAGTGAAGAGGGAAAGTAAATGTAAAAATAAAAAATAAAAAAATAAAAGAGTCCAGAAAGCAGGAAGAGGAAACAGACGGAGAAAAAAAGGAGGGAAGCGAGGGTGGGGAATGGTAGAAGAAGAATCAGAAGTGTTTTTGGTTAGAAACAAAAAGGAAAAAAGAAGGAAATTTCAACAAAAATCCAAGCACGACCATTCCACCATGGAGCTCTGTGCTACCCACAGGGGCCAGCCGCCCGTGTCCTTGGGCCCCGTGTCCTGCGGACACCCCATGCCTGGAGCTCCCCCCGGAGCCCACTCCCCGGTCCTCCCTCCGCGGCTCGTTTCCTCCACAGA
>PVJD01008481.1:14228-25673 GCA_004026545.1 Mormoops blainvillei
AGTGGGCGGCTCTGCTCCGGGGGGTTAAGGGGGGCTGGTCGGGGTCGCTGCTGGCCGAGTGCTCGGGGCTAGAACTGCTGGAGTCTCCGCTGTCGAGGGCGGTGCCCTCAAGCCCATGCCCATTGGCTGTCACTGCGCCCGGAAGCTTGGGTGAGGTAGAGAGGATGGCGCCCCTGCTATCCCAGGAGCTTGGCCTGTGGCTGTCACACCTGCCGCCACTCTGGGTGCTGGCACCGTGGAACCCCTGAAAAGTTTTGACGGGTGGGGAGAGGTGTGGTTGCAGGGGAGCTGACTTCTTGACTTTTTTTCCAGACTCATCCAGAACGGTCGGCAGGAGCGTGGGTGGTTTGGAAAGTCGGGGGGAAGGGGACCCCAAGGGCGTCTTTACAGGAACGTGTCCGTTCTGGGGCTTCAGGCCCGACAGGGCGCCGTTCCTGGACACGGGCACACCCGTCTCTTCGGTGGTCTGCAGCTTCCTCAGTGTTGCCGGGTCCAGCCTCTGAAAGACAGTGGAGCGGGGGACGCGGTCAGAGCCCGGCATCCTCCCGGCAAGTGTGGGCGGCATGGCCGCCGCAGGCCCTCTGTTGAGCGTCAGGACACTCTTAGGCACACGCAGTGGAGACACTGTTACTTCTCTGAACCATTTGGCCTCTGGGTGTGCACCTTCACCATTGCCATTGCTATGGAAGCGGTGCGTTTTCATGAAGGTTTGAGAAATACAAAAAGGTATAAAGGAACAAAGATTGTCCAAGTTCCATCACTTAAATATAACCACTGATGAACAGACTGGCATTTTCTCGTGGGCTTTTCCTCTGCAGGTTTGGGCCGCACAGGGAAAACTGTCGGTTTCACCTGAACCCTGTTTTCCGCCCTCAGTTACCACTAACTGTAACGTTTGACAAGCTACCATCTCACTGTACCAAGAGTTTACTAAGCTACACCCTCCAGCTGTCACCAAAATGGACATAACCACGGGAAGCACCTCAACCTCCCCCTTCACGGGCGCATTATGATCACGGCAGTGCCTCAGCCATCGGCGTGGTACTGAGAGGCCCCGACGCCCCACCCCCAGGCCCAAACTCAAGCCGTCTACCGTCCCGGCCTCCGGCCCGGTCCCAGGCCTTGTGTGGCCTCTGCTTGAACACTGTTTGGAGCTCTCCTTTTTCAGGGTGCTTGCCGACTGGGTCTGGCTTTGGCTCTCATCGCCTTGACGCTGGCGCCCTCTGCACAGGTGACTGATTGTAAGTCACCTGAATGAGTCCTTTATGTCGCTCGTTACTTTGGTAGTGAAACTGAGCTCAGCGTTTTTAGTGGAAAATTTCAAATACACGCAAAAATAACTTCAAGGGCATTTCCTAATCGCTAATATTTTGCCACATTAGCATTCTCTCTCTGCGTATATGTATTTCTAACCATCTGAGTAAATTTTAGATACGTTATCTTTTTACCCCTAAATACATGTTGGGGGCATTCTCCCAATCTAACCACAGAGTGATGATTAAATCAGGAAGTCGGCATTGGTACCAGCTACTCACACTCGCAGTGGTAAAATGTGAGGACAGCCCTGGCCAGGTGGCCCCGTGGGTTGGAGCGGTGTCCCACACATCAGAAGGTTGTGGGTTTGATCCCTGGTCAGGGCACAGGCCTAGGTGGTAGCTCTGATCACCCGTTGGGGCGCCTACAGGCGGCAACCAATCGATGTTTCTCTCTCTCTCTAAAATTAATGGACATATTCTCAAATGAAGATTTTTTAAAAAGAGAGAGGAAAAAAAAGTGAGAAAACATTTTTTCCCCCAGATCCTTGCTCAGTGAACCTGTCACTGTGCTTCTGCATGGCAGCTGGTCTAAGGGACATGCCGTGACTTAGTCTTGATTCGCTTGGTCATCACTGTCCCCTCCCTCCTGCTCACCCAGGATCAGCTGATGACCAGTTTAAGAGGGAACATGAAGAAAGCAGGTCAGTCTGTGTCGCTGACCACTGGGCCAGATCCCCAGCATGCACAGGTCTGGGGTCTCCACTCTCCCCCCGAGAGGCACGGGCAGGGTGGGGGTGGTCTGCTACGCCAACCCTGACCCTGTTGAAGACGTACCTTTCCAGTCGGTGGGGACGAACCGGTCCCGTTGCTAATGTTCTTCCTGACGTGATCAGGGATGACACTGGGGCGGCCGGTGAGGGAGGAGCCTGCCCTGGAGATGGGGCCGTCAGGACTCCTCTTGGCGCCTGGAATTCTGCCACAGAAAGAAAACAGGCCGGGGGCTCCCTTACAAAAGCTCTAAGTATGTTACAGAGACTCAGGGTGAGGAGGAGTCAGAGCAGGTCACTGTCAAGGTTACAATTCTGTTAACGAACCAAAAAAGGGGTAGGGGGGAGGGAGATACCCAGCCAGAGGGAGCCTCGCCCTCCAAACGTGCGTCTCTTAAATCCCACTTTGCCCTTAAGCCCCCGTGAAGTTGTCACACAGTCTGGATACCAGCTCAGCACAAGCAGAGTGCAGACTGCAGCCGGAGCTCGTCCGAGGCGAGAGCCTCAGTTTATCAGAGAGCCGGGTCGTCTCAAACACTTCATCCAAATTCAGCAGGGCACGCGTGAAGCCGCAAAAATGCCTCCGGTCTCCACGCTCTCCAACCCCCGATCGGTGACAACCAGCCCCAAGAAAGGGCACCTTCCCAAGGTGCTCTGCTGCAGCCTCCCCACTGCCTGGCTGCCGACTTCCCCACCCACCGGGAGCGGCCCACAGAGGAAGGTGTGCTGGCCAGCCCGTATCCCCAGCCTGGGGCACTAAGAGAACAGGCAGCTTCCCTGTTCCACTCAGTCACCTCAATGGGGGACCGACAGAACCCTGCCCTGCACTTCCCAGGGGCTCTGGCTTTTACTCAACAGCCGTGGAGCAGCCCATGCCCACGGCTGCAGGACGAGCTGCTCAGGCTCCTCCTCCAGGGAGTTCCCAGGAATGGGGGGAGGGGTGCAGGGGCAGGGCAGAGAGGGCGTTACCGCAGGTAGAAGAGCACGTAGGCCTGCTGGTTCAGAACCACCTTGATGTTGCTGGAACGGACCAAGGAGTCGTTCATCTGGTACCACTGCCCGCTGCTCGCCTGCAGCGGCACAGGGTGTGGGGCAGGCAAAACAAAAAGCAAACACTCCATAACCCTTTTAAAACAGGGGACGCAAAATCTGCTGTTGGTCGCCACACGCCGCCGCGTGCTGACTGACTAGCAGTGATCCCACACTAGCATGTCCCGTCTTTGTCCAGCTCTGGACTGGATCCCACAGTGTGCGCTGAGGCCCCTTCGTCCCAAGGCCAGGGGCCCGGGCCTTCCCTTCTGAAGGGCGTGTTGGCAGCTCCAGTCAGCAAAGCGTCTCCCCACGAGAGGTGTCTCCAGGGCTCTAGGCCCGGGCCCCGGAAGCAGCCCCCTCCAGGGCCCCATCACAGGCACATCTGAGAACATTGCTGGTCCCCGCGGGATGGGTTTCAGAGGTGCCTCTGCCCTCCGCGCATGGAGGCGACACGCGGACCCAGACTCCGCCAGAGCGGGGCCGCCCCTGTGCTCGGGCAAACCCACCCGCCAGCCTGCCCCACCGTGCCCTGCCACGAGCGCTGCCACTGACCTTCACGTAGCAGTAATAGTGCCCGGCGTGGCAGCTGTAGCCCGAGTGGACCAGGACGGCATACAGCCCGTACGTGACAGGCTCGCCACTGCTCTGCGACATGTACGGGCGGATGTTCAGGAACTCCGGATAGCCCACATCCTGTTGGAGGAGCCGAGCAAAAGGCGACTGAAACACACCACCGAGCGCCGGGGCCTCCTCGCCCTCCCCACCCCCACCCCCACGGCGGACAATGCCGGATTCAGCTGGCCCTGCACCCTCTAGGGCAGCTGGGCACGCAGCCATGCGGGCGGCAGCCTCCCTCAGTCCACCCTGAAAGACATGGGGCGGGGAGAGCCTGTTCCCCGAACGAGGAGAGTAACTCCCTGCCCGCCCCAGCCCCCTCTCCATAGGACCCACGCTGGGGAGGCCGGGAGGCGCGGGCTCGGGTCTTCGGGAGCCGAGGTGCCAGCGCCACAGAGCCCACAGCCACAGGCACGTGCCTCTTAACCCGCGGATCGGAACAAAGGCCGCGTCAAAACTGACTTCAGACACTGACAATTTTTCATGGGGAGGGATTTTTTAAATTACTTTTCAATAAATACAGGAGCTATAACATACCTACGTATCTGCCTACACACAGAGACTTTTTTAATACAGTATAACTTACACAGGGTGTAGCACATGGCTCTTGGGTGTACGGTGCAATGGGTTTTAACACATGTGTCCTGTGACCCATATTCCTATCAAGATACAGGCATCAGCCCCCAAAATTCCCATGTGTCTCACTCGGTGCCCTGACCTTGACTCTCCCCTGGTCCGATTTCTGTCACTACTGATGAGTCTGCCCATGTGGGCTTCATCCGGCTGCAGTCGTGCAGCGTGTGCTTTTCTGTGTCTGGCTTCTTTAGTCACCATAACGTCTGTGAGCTTTACCCATGTACCTCCTCTTTCCCTTCCGCCAACGAGCTCAAAATCTCAAAAACCAGTATCTACCCTAGGCTTGCGAGTCCCAGGGCGCTCTTGCCAGATACGGCCCCCGGGGCAAACAGACCAGTGTTTCCCAAACTGTGTTCCCATGGAAAACTAGTTCCACGAGCTCCTCAGGGCCACCAGTCCACAGGCGCCTCGTGCGTCCCAGACTACGTCCCACGGACCCCCGTGCCTAGCAGGGCACAGTGCAAAGTGAGTTCAGGACTACAGGAAAACGAACGAATGAATGACTTCCCAGACAACTAAGTTCAAAAACATCTTCACAACAAATTCCCCTCTGGGAGAGTCAAAGTGCTACATAGCTCAATAAAGGCTCTGAGAAGGCCTGCAATTAAAAAGAATTAAACGCAACTGAGCACAGAACACTCTTTTTCAAAGTACAATAGTAGCACTCTGCAGAATGTCAACTAGGGAAATGCCGGCCTAAGCGAGCCCCTGCCGCTGCCCGTGAGGAGGCCGAGGCTCAGGCGAGCGCCTGCCCCAGACCGTGGACTCTGATGACGGAGGGCGGGCCTCTGGGCTGTCACGCAGAAAGACGCCTGTCACATGCTTTGCGTAAAAGGTGAATTCCACTCCATACTCCACAGAAAGCCGCAGCGTGTAAGTGCGCCCATTTTAGAGACAAACAGGACATGGAGGATCGGAACCACACAGTCCCATGTTCCTCATACTTGTCCTTTTAACAAAAAAGTGTCTTATTTATTTTTTTTTAGAGGGAAAAAGAGAGGGAGAGAAACATCAATTGGTTGCCTCTCACAGGCACTCTGACTGGGGACCAAACCCACAACCCGGGCACGTGCCCTGACCGGGAATAAAGCCCACTACGCCATACCAGTCATGGCCATCATGCTTATTCTTAAGGAAACCTGGACCTTTCGCATCAGGAACACCCCAAGCACAGGCAGAAGTTGAGGGAGGACATATAGCAAGAGTGGTTCCTGAACCTGACTATAATAATCGTGTGGGATTCCGCAGCCACGCTCCTCCCTGGGCGCTGTGTTCCAGCGACCGGAACGCACAGGCTCCAGGCCGGAGCCCGCCAGGCAGGCGCAGAGCCCTCGGCGGGCACTCACCTTGGTGATCTTCCCGCCGCTGAAGTTGGCGAAGCGCTTGAGGGAAAGGGTCAGGACGTTGGATGTCCTGTGGATGGTGAAGCGCTTACTGGCGGGCACCTTCTTCTTGCACCTGAGGAAGGGGAGCGGGGGTGTCAGCTCGTGTCCAAGGAGCTGCCCACACACCAGGTTAATAGTCCCACTGCGCTGCAACCACAGGTTGTCTTAAATGATGCCTCCTGCACCCTGGACAGCAATCCCACCCGCAGAAGGAAGGGAAAGCTATCGCAGGGGATGGGGGGCAGCAAAAATGAGCACCTTCCCAACTATGAGCTGAGGTGCATGAAAAGGGACTTCGGGCCAACACAGCAAATGAGAATGAACGAGAGCAGCGCGGAGGTGGGACGGTCAGGCGAGCAGGACCTCCGTGCAGGCGAAGACTGGGAAACACAGGGGAGAGGACGGAGGCAAAGGGACAGGCGGCTCCCAGAGTGCAGAGGGCGGGCGCGAGGGGCAGAGGCAGTGTGTTGGCACAGAATGATCAGCCCAGAAGGTAGAATTAAGGAAACTATTCTTTACAGCTTTTAAACGACCTAAATGTAAAGTAACAAACACACCCACCCACTGAGACTGCTCAAACCCCGACAGAACGGGGTCAGAGCTACACCTGCTGAAATGGAAAAACGCCGAGGAAACTTGGGAGCTAGATGCTGCAGAACGGGGTCACCTAAGAGGCTGGCGGTGGTGCGGCCTCTGCAGCACATGGTCGCAGACACGTCCCACTGTGCCCCCGTCTCCTCACCCCAGGGCCTGCTCCGCACGCGGACTCGGGGGGTGGGGGGCACGCCTGGAACAGCACAGGACGCGCTGCGGAAATGGCAGCCATGGAGACCACGGCTAGCACTCCGTTTGTGTCCTGGAGAGGCTTTGAGTGGGAAGGCGTACAGATGGTACGCCAAAAAACGAGAGCTGGGTCACCTCCGAGGGAGGTGCCTGGGAGGGGACGACACCCAGCAGGGTCGGGTTAGGTGACTTTTCTGTTTCTCTGGCCACCCCGGTCTTTTGGCCACGAGTGAAATGACACTCACTTAGCACACATGTAGGCGTTCTCTCCACTCAGGACATCTGGCTTCACAAACAGTTCCAGAGCACGCACAATGTTCGCGGCTTGCTGAGAAGGACAAAAATCAGGACCAGAATAAACAGCAGAGGAAAAAGGCTTGCTCCGGAACGCCAGCTGCACAATCTTTTTCAGGCCGAGGCAGCAAATCACAGCCCTTTACCGGCATGAGAACTGGCCCGCCCGTGAGCCGCCACCTTCCGGGACTCAAAACCTACCACCCAGCAGCGGGGGAGCCAGTTGTCACCCTTCCTTCCCCCAAGATGAGGACTATGATGCGAGGCTGGCCGCAGGGTCTGCTCTCAGCCTCAGGCCACCAAGAACTCCCCAGGCTGCAGGAACAGCCCGGGCCACCATCACGCCTCAGGACACAGTGGCATTTTGTCTTTATTTTTTAAATGGAAGGAACGCGCACAGAAAACAGGCTAGAAGGAAATAAGCAACAGTGACCATTCCTACTCTGAGGCACAAGGATTCTAAGTATTTCTGCCTCATCTGTTTCGATCACGTGCCCCTGCGGGGGGTTTGTGGTTGGGGATCTCCACCCTCTGTCCTCGCAGCCCCATGCAAACACAACCACGGCCCATACCCGGATCTCCAGCGCCACGTCCAAGTAGGGGTCGTAGGTGTCCGAGACGCTCTTGCACACCGAGCACTTCACTGCAACGGCAGAGGGGGGGCGCGGCTATAGGTGTCCCCGGTCCGCCACCCCCAAGTGTCCCCGGACATCACCCCCAGGTGTCAAGAGTCCTAGAACTAGGAGGTCCTCTCAGCAAACCAGCCCCCTGAGACCCCCGCACCCGGAGGGGGAGAGCTCACAGACACCCAGAGTTCACAAAGGGACGTCCACCAAAGCCAGTGCTGCCTGGAGACGGGACGCCTTCCCGGGTTGGCCGCAGCCTCTGTAGGTGCTCACTGCCCAGCTGAGGGCAGAGCCCGCCTGAGGGACTAAAGGAGTCAGAGGGCAAATAATGCCGCCCTCACTCCACACGCATTTGACGTTTGGCTGCAAACCCCCTTCCAGGAACGGTGTGCCCGTCTGGCAACGTGCGGGGCTGGGGCACGGCTCGGAGCCCAGGTTCCAGGCCCTGGGGCCCGCCCAGGTTTGCCTGTCGGCCAAGAGCCCGGCCTGGGCACTCGCTCTCAGCATTTCCTGGTTAACCTTCCAGTCCTTGACGGCAAGGGGTAGAGAAGTCTCCACTTACCACGCGATCTCAGGTAGCCTCCAAAAATTTGATGGACCAGAGTAGTAGCCTGCGTTTGACGATCCAACCTGGAAAGGGGGCCACAAGCCTTCAAGCGAATGACAGGACACAGCAAAGCAGTACCTGCAACCTGGCCCACGCCCCTCCCATCCCGCCACCAGCTCAGCCAGGAGCCAGGCACGCTCAGCCTGGGTCTCGGCGCAACGCCGGCAGTGCCTGCTGGTCTCTCCACACCGCTCTGATCCACACCGCCCGCTCCCCACAACTGCCCCTTTAAGCCTTTGGGACCCCCTTCCACCGCTCCCAGCAGCTGACCTTGCCTCCCGCCCCACCCCGACCTGTCCGTTCCCTGGCCTCAGCCTTGGTGGTCACCGCCACCTCTCAACTGGCCGTATCAGCCTCTTATCTGGGACAAAATTCCCACACGGGCATCCCTTCTATCAGGACAGCAGCAGTCCCAGGCGTGGGCTCAGGGTCAGGCGAACCTGCCTTCAAATCCCCCAGCCCGTTTACTAACTATGCAGGACGCAGAGCACAGGGCCTGGACACCGCTGCTGTTCATGTAAGGAAGGTTCTGGAAGCAACTCACCACATCTAGCCTCCGCTCCTGGTTTCCAGGTGCGGCCTCCTGAACCTGCCTGCCTGATTCCTCAGAGCCACCAAGGCCTGCGGGACGCAAGTCCAGTCACCTTTCAAGACTTCTCCAGGGGACGCTACAGCAGCGCACAGTGTGGCCCTCTCCTCCTAGGACAGGTGTCCCCTCTCCCTAGACACCTCTGGAGCTCCCTAGCCAGGGCCCCTCTCGCCGCACACGGCTGCCCAGAGGGCTCCGCCTGGGCACACGCACAGCCCCCGCCACCCGCAGAGCGTGCTGGCAGCACCGTCTCAGCCCCTGTCCGGCGCCCGTGACTCTGTCGGCAGCGCTGCCAGGCTCCGGAGCTCACTGGGGAAAGTAACTCCAGAACACAGAGCAGGTCCAGAGTCACTGAATCCTTATTTTACAAAGTCAGGAAATGGGACACGAACGGCCACCACCTACTATCCCCACCCTTCATAAGAGAAGGGACACCGAACTCTGACAACTAGCAAGGCCGCAAGCGGCCCCAGGGTGGCCCCTGTGACGGCAGCTGCCCCCGGGCCACCCGATAAAGTGGGCTGGGACGACAGTGGGAAAACCACAGAGCCCCTCTCAGGACAGCCCGACAGAGAAAGCGGGAACGTTGGCTGGTCCGCGAGCAGGACCCCGAAGCCAGGCGCCAGCCAGCTGCCTTCACGAGCCCACTCCGCCCCCATGAAGGCCGAGGGTGGGTCCCAAGAAAACCCAGCAACAGTGAGGCGGGGGCGACAGTGAGGCCAGGGCGACAGTGAGGCGGGGGCGGGAGGCAGCCCGATGCGTCAGAGGAAAACCCCGCAATGGACCACGGAAGCCCACCAAGTGCGTGGCTCTGAGACTCTGCGCAGCGGGACACGGCTGGGGAGTCGGCCCAGAGATGGCGGCTCTCGGGTAGAGGGGGGGGGCGGGGGGGCTCCCCAGGCAACCAGGCAGTGAAGGGCACGAAAAGCAAAGGGGACTCCGGGCCTGAAAACCGGGGAAATGCGCTGCCACCCAGCCCGTGGCCTCCACTACGGCGTGCACTTCCCCAGGCTGGCGGGAGGGGGCGCCCGGGCTAACAACTGGCCCAGTCCCCAAATTCACCCCACAGACGAAAACGGCCTGCGGAGCCAGAAGCAAACACCTCGCCGGGTGAAAATCGGCTCCCAGAAAACAAGCGCAAAGCAGACGAGAACGGCAACGCGGACTCCGAGCGGGCGCACGAGCGCTGGGGGAGATGGAAAACCACCCTCAGAAATTTTACAACTAGAAATAAAAGAAGCAAAAAAGGGAAAGTTAAGCCCTGCCTGGTGTGGTTCAGTGGACTGAGCGCTGGCCTGGGAACCAAAGGGTCGCCGGTTCGACTCCCAGTCAGGGCGCAGGTCCGGGCTGCGGGCCAGGCCCCCAGTCTCGGGGCGGGGGGTGAGAGGCAGCCGACTGACGTTTCTCTCACACATCAATCTTTCTCTCTTTTCCTCCCTCCCTTCCCTCTAATAATAGAGAAATAAAATCTTTTTAAAGAGAGAAAGTTAACTGAACTCAGGAAACATGGGAAAAAGTAAAACCCGTTCAGAAGCGAAGGCTGGGTTACAAGGAGCTCGATGGGGAATAGAGTCCCATGAAACCCCGGGGTGCGGCTGCGGCGAGGGCCCGGGAGTGAGGCCAGGCCAGGCCGCTGTCAGGGTGCGCGCACGCAACGGGCCGGCAGACGGCGAGGCCTGGGGGCCTCGACCAGTTAACGCAGCGTCAAACAACACACAAGGCCAGCGCACAAAGAAAGCTTCCAGGCTGACACCGGTGTGTGTTCCCGAGAAGGGTCGCCTTCCAACCAGTGCCAGTGCCAGCGCCAGCAAAGGGAGGTACCTCCCTTGGCAACAGAGGAGGAGCTGCATAAACTTCACAAAGCAGCCACGCTGGGAGGCGCGCCGCACTGCCTGACGGCATCTGCCTGATGGACTGCCGCACGTTTCCAGGGCACGACACCAGAGCAGAGCAGACCCAGGGGCTGGGGGTGGGAGGGCTCAGCTGTCAGCTGCCTGCTGCTGACGCTGCCCAGTGAGAACCCTTTCCTGTCCATGCAATTCCAGGGGTGCCTGGTATCTGGGAAAAGTGACAAACGGTTCTAGGCTGTCCCTAGTGAAATCATCACCGTAAAGAATACAATCCCAAAGGCCTCTGAGCAAAAGACCAGACGCCGACGTCACAAGGCCGAGAGAGAGGGGACCGGCCTCAGGCTGCTGGACTCCACAGCCCAGCCTGGGGAGCCCTCGAGCCGAGAGACCGAAGCAGAGGCGGGGACCAGCATGGGAGGAACACAGGCGAATCTCATCTGTTCCAACAAAAGAAGAAACAGTGTGACGGAGACTTAAGAGTGGAAGGATGAACAAAATACAGGCCCCCCAAATGACAAAGGGGGGGCCTGAAATGAACAAGCAGAGACAAATCAGGCAGAGAAGGAGACACAGCCGGTCGCTCTATGTAGTTGTCACAAAACAAAATAAAATGGCAAAGCCAAGACCAAACTTCAGTCGTGACAATCAACGTTGAAGGGGCTGAACCCGCCCATAAAAGCAACAGATTTCCAACCTGGCTCACAAAGCAGGCCAACCCTCAGGCACGCCAGGAGCGTGGTACTTCAGAATGGCCCAACAGGCACAGGCACCAAGCCCGGAGCATCACCGGTGCTGCAGGAGGTGCCCTGAGATGCTGACAGCTGCCAATCTCCACGAAGACGAAGATGAAGACTTCGTCTGAACCGCCCCCCCCGCGAAGACCCTGAACCCCATGCTAAAGACGTGGGGGTTGTCGGTGTCTAAGCACAACCACCCTGACAAAGCAGTAGCTGCGAGGCGCAGGGAGGCGGGCACACGATTAAGCAGAGACCAGGGGGTGAGGAG